>JBCJKH010016272.1:1796-19757 GCA_039877255.1 Loriculus beryllinus
AGCTCTACTTTTAAATACCCTTGTAGCTATTATCTATTCCCAACTACAGCTTCAACAGTTAACTGTTGACAATACTTGGTGTGTAGTACTGGATACTGCTATTTTCCAGATGAGATTACATGCACTGCAATTTGTATTACTAAACTTCCATCAAGTACCATTCTGAGCTAACAAAAACCAATCTGTAATCTCTCTGTCTAATCAAAGCATAACTGTCTATAGTGTGAAGCAACCAAGGGTAAGACTGAGTTTTATAGGCCAGGATGCAGGTCTTTTGTTTTTGATTGTGTGAGCCTTTATTGTGATTTTACTAATTAATAGAAAACTAAAATAGAAAGATCTCCGCATTGGAAGGGGGATATATTTCCAGACTTTGACTTTATGAAGATCAGTTGCTGCTTCATGCCTAGCCTTTTGTCTCAGTGTTTATAGCAAAAGATCCATGCATACAGAGGAATTTTAATTCAGGATAACATGACAGTTTCTGAAGTCAGAAATACTTCATAAATTGAGTGCTTTCATTACTACTGACGGCAGGTTCAAAATGCTCATTATTGTAGTACAGATGCATGGTGTGGAGCACTGAATGTGACTAATACAATTTGTACCAAATCTACCTGTTGAATATCAAGTGCCATGTCTAGTAGCAAGCAACTTTTAATCTTTTCACCATGCTACATATTTTGGAAGTACATATAGTTAATGCTGCAAATGTATTTTCCTCAATCTCCTCCTTCTGAGGAGAGGTAAAACGTGGTATGGATAGGCTAAACCAGAGGTTTAACTTATACCTTTGCCAAAACCACTTGATGAATTGTGTGTCTGTCACATGTGAATGGCAGTTGCTGAGTTCAGATTACCCTGTGGATGGCAATGAAACACGTCCAAGGACACCAATTAACTTGTGTGAAAACAGATCTATCCAGCGTACCAAAACAGATTGAACATGCTGTCTGGTGCCTCAAGCTCATGAAAGCAAGTTTACTGGGAAACGAAAGTATAACATAAAATGAAACACTTACAACAAAACAAGTAGTGACATGTTGAAGACCTGTTTATTTTGCCTTAATTTATAACTTGCCTTTTTTCATTATTTGGTAGGAATGGAACTCTGCCTTAATGTTCACATTCATGCATTCATGTACCTGTTTACAGCTGGTTATGCTGTCAGCTATGAACTGGGGGAAAAACTTTAACACAGCCACTGGTGAAGTCAGGCTAGGTAGAATAAAAAAAATGAACTAAAATTCAAAGGACATGGGATTGCCTTAAGAATATTTAGGTCAACAAAGATAGTATAGGGTTTTTTAACTGCAGAAATGAATGACTAATAGTTTTATGACAGCCATAATCTCTTTTCACTTTTCAAAATTAGTTGTGCATGATTTTCCCATGGAACGAAGTAACTCCTTCTATATGGTATTTCTTTCAGTAACTGGTGAAGTATAGCACCTTATATCTGTCTGCTTGAATTCGATGTGCAATAGTGTTACCAGTGATTTGTACTCTTTTAAATGTTTTATGAAGCCTTTGGGCTTTACTCAGTTACATCTGTCATCAGCCATGGTGCATTATGTATGTACGGTATGATGTCTGTACTATGTAAGATGGCTGGAATGTGATGGTAAAGGAATACTTGCTTTAAGTTAAGTCTGCATGGTCAAAATTTCTGTTCAGTCCTCTGAACTGACCTTATGGAATGGACATAGAGATTCATTAAAAAAAAAAAAAAAAAAGTTTTGCTCTACAAACAAAAAAACTTCCAAAATCTAAATTTTTAACATCAAGCTCTTGTTATGTTCGAGTCTTTTATGACCACTGTATTCACATAGCTGTACTATCTACTTATGAGTATTTTTAAGTGAACTCTTGTAGTCTTGGATAGAAAGTCAAGTACTTTGAAACATCAACTCAGATAATCCAGAGATAAGTAAGTAAAATAGTGCAATATGTCCTCTCATATTAATTTGGTGGTATTTGTGGTTCAACAGATTTGTTGGAAATGAAAAAACTTTATGGGACCTTTAAGATGTCTATTGCAAATCACACCATAAAACCAATTTAGTGATTTGAATTGTGCTTGGAAGCAATGAAGCTTCGAAACTTGATATTTCCCTCAAGAGTGTCGTGACCTCAGGATAATGTCACTAGAACTATTCCCATTTCTTTTCAATCCCGTATAAGGGAAACAAAGGAAAACTAAGACCACTAGTATCATGTAAGCTATCCAGACTAAAATTCATTCCAAATGCTTTTCAATACAGCAAAGCATTCCTTTCATATACTCAGTGACAATTAGAAGTGAAAGCTGTGTAGCTTTTTTGAAAACCATGTAATCAATGTCTGAAAATGTTAAGAGCAATGACAGAAATGAGATGTTTTCAGTTTTAGTTTTTTTCACTGTTACCAGCTACCTTACTGTTATACCTGCTTCATGACTCTCTAACAACTTGGGTATTTCAAGTACATTTACTGTGAAAAGGAGTAGAATCAACACTGTAAAATCCTGCATAGCAACATTTCTTATTTAATTTTTTTTTAGGTTATGTGTGAAAACACAATACCTCTTTAAGCAGTTGCTTTGGAATGAAGACACTGATAAAGCAAAGAGATTTTCTCAGATAAGGAACACTAACACTCTGCATCCTTCATTCAAGCATAAAGTGCCTGAGGTGTCTCAAAGAATATTAGAAATGTTAGTCAAATTGAGCCTTGCACTGTGCCTGGGTGAAAGTGGTTAAGTGGATATGGGGCTAGGATTTTGCATAACATCACAGAATAAGATGATGATGATAAGGCCAACTTTACTCTTTTGATTGCTCAATTAATCCAAGTTTAATAGTAGTGATATTAGCAAAAGTGTAAAATTAATGAAAGCTCAGTATTCATTCATCTGGCAAGATGCCAGTGCCTTAATAGAGGAAAAACAATCGTGCCGTATCTTGTTAAACATTCTGGGACTGATTTTCCCACATGAAAGGCCTACTTTTATCACTTTAAAATAATATCACTGGAAGAAAATACGCAGCTAAATTACATTGCCCTCTCTTTATAACCTCACTTAATGCTTTGTCGTGTGCTTGTCCTGTCCTTCAGGACTTTTCAGATTACTGATTCAAACTGCAGTGCTGGTACATTTTGGATGCCTAGGTGAAGATGTTGGGAAAACCATGTAGTTTGAGTCGAAGAGAACATGCATCCAAAAACCTTTAATGCACACAGAAATATAGTAGGAAGTATTTAAAATGCTTCTAAGATATTGCAAAACTATCAGGTAAAAAAATCTACCTGTTTCCTTTGTGAAGGTTTTTTCCCCACTATTCAACTGAAGCATGTATTTCAAAGTAAATGAAATACATGCATTCCCAATAACTTGCACAAAAATTTAATGTAAAGAAAAATCCTATTAGCAAGAATACAATTGATGCTGATAAGATACTTCCATGTCGGATGGTCTGTTCCTAAGCTCTGGTCTCATTTCATGCTGTATCCTGTGGTGGGCTATATGACATGTAATGGCTTTCTAAAAGTAAAGATATATTTAAAAAAGACAAGTGATACCCAAAAGGTATGTCATTTTGAAAACATCTGCCAACTCCTGGCATTTGAAGGAGGTTCAAACCTTAGGACTTTAGCTCTCTTGATGTCCATAAGTACTCTGTCTTTGAACACATGAGGGCATGCATTTACTTTTGCATTATTTTTCCATGGCTTCAGAAACAGCTGGTAGGGTGGCTGCCATTTCCCTCTGCCAGGTCATCTGAGACTCTCTGACTTGTCACATTTTCTTTCCTGAATATTAGACAGATTTAGGGCTATGGTAAGGGGGGCAACAGCTGGTTCTTTCCTTTGTGCTCATTAAATTCTGACTGTGAATGTATGACACCTTTGGATTTGTTTTTATACTTGTAGTATTATGGATTTCCTGTCATGTTCAAGTCCTAATTGGTCACCATAAGGTACAGTTTCAGATCACTTGATTTTCTTTTTGCTTAACAAATTCCAATCCTCTTGTCCGAGGTGACAGAGGCACACTGTCATTGAAGGTCAGTGATGCTCCCAGCACATCTTTTTGCAAGCTGAATGGAAATGGCTAGATGAGAGAAGGCTGCAAACCCCATTTCCATGATGAATGTTCATGTTTCCTTAGGTTACATTTTAGTTTACATTAAATTCTCAACATTTTTTAAAGACAACCATGTCTTTGCCCAGGCATAGATGCTGATCTTTAACTGAACGTTGGTGTCCTCTCTCTGAGCTACTTTGTTACATCTGTTTTCTGTACCGTACAAACTTATGTCATAAAAGAAGGTAGAGGACTTGAAACAGCAATTAAGGACTCAGTTTTTCAGCTATTGTTGGGTCTTTTGCTTGACTAACTTGTATGCTGTTTCTGCTATGCCTGAGTGTTCAGAAGCAAATGTAGTAAGAGTTTGTGGCACCAGAATTATTTCATGCAAATTGGTAAACCCTGATGCAAGAAAGTTGTGCAAGCTTATTGAACTATAGCTATGCTGATGGTTTTGAGTATAATAGCACATTATGAAAGGAAGGCATGTGGTCTGGTGATTAGACCAGGGCACGGGGGCTTCTCGATTCTCTTTTTAACTATTCCACAGTCTTGCTTTGGGTAGCTTTGGGCAAATCAGATGAGTTTTTTGAAGCTCAGTTCACTCATTCGTAAAGCTTCTTTAATACCTGTGGTCTAAGGTTGCTTTATGCCTCCTGCTATTAAAGTTAAAAACTTAATTACTGTATATTTTTATATTGCTACTGTTAACTGGTGTGTTCAAAAAAAAATGAGAGGGAATCAAAGTCTATAAATGGACAATTGATAACAGAAAATAACATAAAATAGAATTACAATTACAGATAATTTAGACAATGAACGAAGTACTGTACTAATTGCCAGAAGTACAGAACTGAAGTTCTAAATCAGGAGAATCTATGGGGCTATCAAAAAAAAAAAAAGTCGTTGATAGCTATTTACTGCAATTTTCTTTGTACCAGTAAAACTGATGTTGATCTTCTAGTTCTTTTGAATTTTAGTGTCATTCTGTAGAATTGCATGCTGCTCCATTCCAGAGGGCAGAATTTACTGTCATGAAATAAGTTTGGCTTTTCCTGTTGAAATTAAAAGCTGTTGGCACTATTTGGAGCAAATCTAAACTGCATCTGAAAAGCACACCGAGCCATGAAAAATAATTTTGGGTTGATAAATATATTTTCTTTTGGTATTTTTCAGGCATTGGTTTTTTTTTTTTCCTTTTTTTATTTCCTTTTTTGGTGTAGTCTTCAAATTAGTGTATCAGGATTTTACAATGGCATCAGTGGTGTGAGATCGCATGTTCATAGGGCTTGTGACTTCGTGATTCTGGTGGGTATCAGTGCAGTGATTACCAGCAAGAGGTATTCTCACTCCCCTTCCTTCTTGCTCCCACCAGCAGCACACAGTATGCACTAGCTCTCCCATGCATGGAGCTCTTTGGAGAGTTGCTTCCACTTGCAAACCCTGCAGACAATGCCTTTTTCCCTGCCAATTTGATTTTCCATTACAATAGCTGACTGAAACATCCCAGAGAGGTATTTGATGGATGCCAAAGGGAGAGCAAGGGAGCAGGCAGGAGCGTGTGGCTGGAGGAGGGTGAAGCAGGTTTGGTGGGGTGCAGGAGTAAAATGTTTTTGTGACCAGCTGGAATTACTTATTGCTGCCAGAACTGTATGTAGCTTGTTTTCTTCCAATCAGCAGTCTCTCATTTTGTGGCAGATATCAGTGTTGACAGATTTTGGAGCCTCTTTCCTCGAGTTTGCAAAGAATCTTCCTCCTTTCTTTCAGTTTTTCTTCCTTATTTGCCTCTTTATTTTTTATTTTTTTATTTATTTTTTTTTTGTCTTTCTAGAATGACCATTAAATCATGATGCAGGAATAAAGGAGCTTATTTAATAATCCTTTGCTTATACACAAAGGCACTCTTCTCCTACCACTTTCTTCATACCATCCATAATCTCTAGAGGGAACCCTGTGGTACATCATTTCAAGTGGGTGGTCAGCCTGTGCGTATTTGAGTGCTCCCAGATTTGCCTGTGGAAGCTGGAATGTCTGCAGTGTGGGCTGTTGTTCTCTCTACTTTTGAGAGACTTGTGGACATCTGCATGACATAGCATTACAAATATTCCTGACAATTGAACATTTCTTGTCCTTCCCTACTTTGTTGGATTTAGAGCTATTTTTACTAAAGAGTTTTCTACATAAATGGCAGGCTACATAATCCATGCTGTATTTGGCACCTTTTGCTGCCTCTTTCCACAAACACAGGTTAATCAGGTGTGACTTGACATGAGTTGCAGGGATGGGATGAAAGGGATGAAAGTTTCCTCAGAAAAATGCATGAGCTCATATGCCAAACTAATTGTTTTAACTAAAACTGCCCTTAAAAAGAATTGCTACACTGTGGTGATTTACAGGGCAAACTTTAACAAAGCAGTTTGCCTGTTAATCTTTTATTTCTTTTAGACTTTAACAGCACTTCAAAACATGTTTTCTTCTCATCCTGGCAAGCCAAGGGTGAGTCCAGGACCATGTAAATCCAGTTTGTTGTAAACTGAAACCAGTACTACATAGAAGTTTACGCTCAGTGTTTCTTTGTATCTCAGATCATGTTAAAAGTATTTTCTCTCTGATAGCCTGAAAGAAGCAGAAGGAACCATTACCCTCCTTTGTGTTGACCATTAACAAAATGCTTATTGCCACTGAGAACTTTCATGGTCAATATATCCAAGCACAGAGACTAAATTTCATTAATTTACTGTGTCCTGTTGACTCTGTATGGTCTGTGACTCAATCCAGCATGTAAGAAAGGGCTTGATGACATCTATTTGCTTTGTGCTTCTCTCCTAGACAAACTACCACAGTTCGTGTGAATGAGAAAGCTGAGATATTATTTTGTTCTTGCTGAATTAGAAAACATTGAACAGTTTAATTCAGGGGAACATCAGCTGTCCTTGCAAACTTTTGGATCAGGCAATGCCTATTTCAGTAACTATTTCTTCAAATTTTAGTTTTTTTAGAGTTCTCAAATCTGGAGTTCTCAAATGTCACAAAGTGAATAAAATTGCTGACTCCATCACCACTAAAAAGATATTCTACTTACAGTTCGCAGTTTTAAAACAGAAGGATTAGATAGGCACCTCTTTATGAAAAGATACTGCTATTATTTTTCTGTCCTTCATTCTACAGTACATATGTGCTTTTTGTATAGATTTTCAAATTATAAACTGCCCACTTGTAGGGCATCAATATTTTCCTTCAACACTGTGATTTACTACTAACAACAGGTTTTGTGCAGATTAAAACTCTCAGGAATGTTGAGAAGATGTAATATTTGTTGAACATCTGCTTTTCTGACAGGATGTTTGAAGCACGTTCTCTTTCTCTTAATCTCTTGAGAGCCTGGTCCAACTTATGCTGGCATCCACACATTTTGAATACGTAAATTAGGGACATGATTATGCACACTTTCACAAAAAAGCTGGTTACAGAAAAGATGTAACATCCCTGCAGGAGCCCAGGGCTACTCTTAGGTGTTTCCAAGCTAGCCCAGCTGTCCTGAAGCCCACTTCTCAGGGCATGTACTTCCAGCCACCTGACATGCTGCTCCAATACAACTGCTACAATCAGCGTTTTATTTTGTAAAATTTTCTTGATTTTTGGCATGTACTTGCCATGCACCTGCTTTGTAGCTCTTGATTTCTAATAGGGCTTATGCACTGCTGTCACTGTTCAACTCAACAGCTAAATAGCAAGAACTATTGGATTTGTGACCCTGAAAAGAGGGTGGTAAAAAACTGGTCAGCACAGGTTGCCCAGAGAAGCTATGTCTGCCCCATCCCTGGGAGTGTTCAAGGCTGGGTTGGACAGGGCTTGAAGTAACCTGGTCTAGTGGAAAGTGTCTCTGCCTGTGGCAGGGGGTTGGATCTGGGTGACCCTTTCCAACCCACACCACTCTGTGGATCCATGATTACCTAATGGATTACCTCAAACTACTTCAGTTTCTATGTTGATAAACTTTGCCTACCCATGTTATACAGTTCCTGGGGTAAAAAGCCTCTTCTGTAGGATGCTATATTCCCTGTGTGGTTTCAGGGCATCTCCTTGGCTACATACTGAAAATTTATAAAGCTTTGTGTGTTATCCTGAAAACACAGTATCCCACTTTTTCCTCATGGTATTATACAGTGACAGTTGTTTTAAAACTTTCATTACTCAATTTCATATCTTAAATCGTTTCAAAGTTTACTCTGAGATGTAAACTTTATGATCTTTTACAAAGTAAAATCTGCATGATTATTTTCCAAGGTATTTTTTTCTTCAATTTATAAGAAATATGAAAAGTAGTAGCAGTGATTTTGTACCTTGTTTTGCCACCTGAAAAGATTATGAACAATATTTAGGATTTCATTCACATATGGATAGTAGCCAAACATGCAGATAGCTTGGATTTTGTACTGGTGGGACTCCAGCCATTCACATAATTTGATATATGTGTATTCATTTATGCTGACCAGTGTATCATACTCAGTGCCCTTTATTTGGAATTTATTGCTAAGAATTAAACAGAAACCTGAAGTAATAATCATGCATATAGTGAAGTGGAAGAAAATGTAAACCAGCTAAATTTGACAAGTGTTTCAAGTTCATGCTGTTTACTGAAAAACTGAAGGTTAGCAGAAGCAATCAAATGCACATTTGTAATAAAAAGAATGGTTTTATCCCTATCAAAAATATCTAGCACTTTGTAGCTACAGGAGGTTTTATTGTATACATCTAAATATTTTAAGAGAGTTAATCTGTATGTTTTACATGCTGAAATCCAAAAATATGTTTATTCTACAGCTAGAATATGCTTCCGCTGCAAAGAAAAAAAGAGTAAGAATTTTGGTTGCTGAAATGCCCTTATATTTCTTTACTTCACATAGCTTACTAGAAATTTCATGTCCTTTTAAAGAACAATGAATTTCCTGGGGAATAATACGTCTTGCTTTGAACTGACCAAATGAAATATAGGACTTCAGATAAAAAGCTAAAGTCTGCCAGGAAAGAAATCAATAGAATCCTGCAGCTTTAACATATAACACATGCATGGGTTGAGGTAGGTTGGAGATAAAAAAAATTGATATGGACTTGAATATTTACAGAAATATCCCACAATTTATGGTACCAAACAGTATGTGTAAGCTTTACTGTTTTCTCACATCACCTGTATGGAATCATAGAATCATGGAATAGTTAGGTTTGGAAAGGACCTTAAGCTCATCCAGTCCCAACACCCCTGCCATGGGCAGGGACACCTCACACTAAACCATGTCACCCAAGGCTCTGTCCAGCCTGGCCTTGAACAGTGCCAGGGATGGAGCATTCACAGCCTCCTTGGGCAACCCATTCCAGTGCCTCACCACCCTAACAGGAAAGAATTTCTTCCTTATATCCAATCTAAGATTCACCTGTTTAAGATTTAACCCATTACCCCTTGTTCTGTCACTATAGTTCCTAATGAAGAGTCCCTCCCCAGCATCCCTATAGCCCCCTTCAGATACTGGAAGGCTGCTATGAGGTCTCCACACAGCCTTCTCTTCTCCAGGCTGAAGCAGCCCCAACTTTCTCAGCCTGTCTTCATAAGGGAAGTAAATGCATACTTCAAAAAAAAGGTTTTGTGGGACACATAAAAACCAGCATAAGAACAGAAGAAAAAGGAAACTCACAGTTAAGTTGAAAACTTAACTGGAAAGAAGGACATAAACAACATCAATACATACATAATTCAAGAAGCATTGTCTGGAAGTGCACATTTAATTTTTAAAAACACTTCAATTATAAAAGCCGCAGAAAGGAGAGGAGGAAAGAGATGTCAAATACCAGCATTTGATAAGGCCTGCTTAAGAGAAGTAAAGACAATTTAGGTCCAAATCCTAAAAGAATACTTTTTTTTTTTTTTTTTTTTTGCATAATCTCACTATGCACAGTAAGAATTATGCATAAAATACACAGCCAGAACTAGCCAGATACTCCAAAATATATCACCATAACTGCAGAGGGTTGGGACCTTCACCTTCCTGACGAGCCGTGCCAGGGCCTGAAGTGCTGATCTCTTCCTACAAAACACTGATTACCTTCAGCATGCCACGAGAGAAAGAAGTCAGTGGACACTCCAGCTAAAGAAACAAAATGATCTGCCCTTAGATTGGACAGAGCATTTTAAAAACCTCAGGGAAATAGTACTCCTCAAAACAGCAGGCATGACAAATGGAAACTAAGAGCTGAGTTTAATCCATTCACCTCCTTCTAAATAACATGCCCACAAATGGAAGTTGAAAAAAGAATGAGTGTAGAATTGATTTATTTCAAAACTGGAGACACAAATAAATCCCACATTTATTAAAGAAGTTGTTCTTGTTAGGAGACAAAGTGGCAGCTCACTGTGGAAACATAGTAATAGCATTTGACAGAGATGTAGTTCATCACTGTTTCTACTTTAAAGAAAGACCTTCCTCCAGCTCAGATTGCATCCCAGCAGTCGATACTAGGGGTCTTCCTAATTTCTAAAGCTTTTGGTAATGTATTCAATTTTTAATGAAACCTTCTGTTTCGTGCTTGCTATTTTACATGTCTAACCATATCTGAGAGAGAAAATCCTGCACATGATGGCTGAATCCACTGCAAATGTAAAAATATTGTACTCAGAAAATGTTTCAAGATGTTATTTACCCAATGCAAATGGATACTACCCACCAAGATGCTGAGCTGCTTCCTGGGTTTCTAACTCATTAGGCTGGGGGTATTTCAGGGCAGGGTCAGTCTCTTCCTTTGCGTTTCCAGAGGAAATACTTCAAGAGTGTTCTGGTCCCAAAGAGGGACTTTTGGTGCTACTACATGCACAGTTACTGGAGAGCAGCCATACCTGAGCTAGTGAGGATTTGATCTTCTCCATTAACAAGACTGGTGTCAGGACCACTGACCTTGCAGAGAGGTGACTGAGGCAAGGGACTCATTATCTGCTCCCTTTTCTTGCAGCCTGAGGTGTCGCCATGGGGATGCTTGTAATGTAGAATGGTGGATTGTGTCAGGCACAACCTCTCCATCAGCTATGGTAAGCATGTCTCCCATGAGAAACTGGGCTTCTGAAAAGGCACGTGTTCCCTTCCCTTACACACCTGACATCAAATCTGGAGCAGCATCTAAGATTAGTTGGCATGACTAGAGTGAAATGGGCTTATGGATGTATGTAAGATTTATTTAGATATTTGCTTTAGTATTAGAACAACTGTGCTTCCAGAGCATATTTATGAGATGATAGGCATCCCACATGGAGGTATAAGGAGTGCTGGGTACTGCAAAAGGGTGATTGGAGAAGACCTTACCCTGTGGGAACAGCACAGGCATGAATGGACCTACTGTGACATTTGAATGGCTTCAGGGAGGCACTTTAGACAATAGTACATCACAAAAGAGTAACCCATCTTCAGTAACCTTCCTGGTAAGGTGAAGTCTCAGCGTCCTTCTGTCACAACTCTGGACAGCTGGGTCACCACACTGGGCTCCCTGCCTGCTGCATTGCTGCACGCTCTGGTTCATGGGGCTGCTGCAGTCTTGGTCTGACACACTGCTATAGAGACAATCATGACAGAGGAGCATCCCAGGAGCACCCAAGCCTCCACAGCCAGGAGAAGTTCCTTGAGGGAAGGCAGGACAGAGGAGAAGACCAGAGCTGGGCAGTGAACAGGCTAAAACAGCAGCAGAAGCCCTGTGAGTTTGTGGCATCAGAAAAAACACTTTCAAGGAACATAGAAGGGACTGGGTGGTTTGCTGCAAAGCAGGAAGCTCACAGAAGTTTGAAGCAAGCCTTGATAAAGCACAAGGAGGCAGTGTACTCTTCACTGTAATCCACCTTACTCTGAGTTTCTTGATTTAAGACATTCAGTGGTTTTGTTTCTACCACAATTTGCCCTGAGACAAGTAAAACTCACTGGTATCAGTCTATAGGCACTGGTATCACTCACTGGTATCACTCTACAGGCACTGTGCAGGCAAATTTACATCCTCCTTTCAGCCAAACTACGATCCTGTCTCAAGCACTCCCTCAAAAATGGGAGAGAAAAGTTCAGACTTCTCTTCATTTTGTGAGGCTTCAGACCTGGTTTTCTGACTTCCCTAGTGAGCACTGTCACCATTACACTGTCAAACTGGGAGTGTTATTTACTTTTCTTATTCAAACTTCTCCAAGTTGCATAAGATTAATTCAATGACCATGGGCCAAATGATACAATTAATTGAGGGCCACTGAGTAAGAACTTATGTTTCGATTCCTATACTAACCTGTACTTATGCATTTAATTTATATCAACCACTGGATACAACACAGAATATTTTTTTCCTAACCACAACTGTTCCTGCACTATCCCCTGCTTTCAGCTGAATGTTGCAATCAGCAAGGTTACCTGTGAGTCAAAATGAAAATTTCCCTTCATGCTATAAGGACCAAAGAAAAGCAAATTAAAAACTGTTGGCACAAACACATTTAGTTTGCCCCTTGGAGTAGGATTCTCCTTCAGTTAGCCTCTGCAGTAACTAAGGCACTTACCCAGATGAGTGGTCTTACCTCCAACTTTCTCTGGGGGTCTGCACCGAATATGGCCAACCAAACCCTTCCAGGTATTTAGACACCTTGAATACCTTTGAAATGTGAAAACTCAAGACCTCTTTTCAGAGCACACCACTTTGTCATCCTTCTTCTTCATGTGAAGCAGCAAGCGCTATGATCAGGTCACAAATCAAACAGATCCTGTGTCCTTCAGGACATGGATCATAGATTTTTACAAAGATGTGAACAGGACAGTTAATTGTGATCTACAGCACTGCATACAAAATTCCCAAGGTATATATGCAAGGAGGTATAACATCTAGAGGAATAACACACACTATAGAGGAGATAAATATACCTGGTTTCCTGAGCATCTGGCACTGGCAATGAGTCTTGGAGCTCATACTCACCAGTCTTCAGCCAGAGTCAGCTGCCACCCACAAATTACCCAATGGTGCAACAGTCACTGTTCCATTTTCTGCCTTGGCAGGAGATGAAGTCTTCACAAGAAGCTCATGCCCACTTTCCAGGAGGGACTAGTGAGGATGCTCACCACAATCTGGAGCAGCACCCGCTGCTCCAGCTCCTCTTCCATTGTGTCTCTGAAGGAGTTAGCTTGGGGTCTCTTAAAGTAAATGTCCTAGACAGCAAAAAGGCTGCACATCTATGGCTGCAAATTGATTTACTCTCAAACACTAAGACTTGTATCATTTTGTGAGTACTGTCTGTCTTCTTTTTCACCTATCTTCCTCAGATTAATACTCCTTTTGTCTACCACTAGATATTTTTAGAAGTGCTCTCACCTATGCCTATGTTTTTCTGTTGAACTTGAAGAAAAAAGGGAGTTAATGCAGAGATGGAGAAAGTCATTTGCCCCACCAAATGACAACATGAGTCTGGAGGCAACTGAAAGAAATATCACCTCTTTTGCATATGGTAGAAGATTCAAATTGCCTTCCTGTAGGATTACATAAAGCCAATTGGATAGATTTATTTCAGAAGTCAGAAGAAGAAAACCTTTATAGAAGCATAGAAATGACTGATGATGTTGCAAGATCTCTCTCACGGCATTGCTCCATTTTTTGGCTAAAAAAAAAGATGCTTTTTTGACAAAAGCAGAACTACAGTCTGCAAGCAACTGTCTTCATGGGTGACAAACTGTAACCAGAAATATATGGACCAGATTAAAAATCTGGGTAAATAATACTGTCATGAAATATGGGGCTGCTGCAAAAGTGCCTCCATGTCTTTCAGTCAAAACCTTCTTTTGATAATCAAGTCCTACTCAGACCGTTAACAGTTCATAAGCTGGCTCTGCTCTGTACAAGTTGCAAAGTTCCTGTTTATATTGCACATGCTACCAAGAAAAAAACCCCACTAATATCAAATGTACACTTCCTTTCCTGTAAGCCTAACCAGATCAGACCAAATGATTTTATGAAGTATTAAGGGAAGGAAAGCCATTTAGTTGCCTCTTCTGTTTGCCATTCTGCAAACTGCTGCTGTAAGTTGGTAGAAGGTCTGCCTGGAATGAGACAGTGACAAATGAAAGCCGCCAGTGTCTGCTCGTAGAAGCTCATGAAATTACAATACACCCTTTACTAGACAGATGGGTCCCTCCGTGCAGTTCTTCATGTGCAGGCAGCTCTCGGCATCCTTACATCTCTAGATTTCACAGAAATGCAACTGCGTTTTTTATGTCATTTAAAAGAGTCATTTCTATATGCTGTAAAGACTCTTATACTTAACGTACATGAGAGTTCGATTTTGCATCAGGGACCTTGACTTCCACATACTCATTCCTTAAACCAGAACTTCTAAATATCAGAAGCACAGTTTTATTATAATAAGCATACGCTCTTTCATTATCCATATGCTGTTGCATATGTTAGTATTTCCTCTTTCCTCTTTCAGCTTTAGTGTGTCCCAATCCAATTAGTCCATGCTCAATTTGTTTATATTTTGGAGTACCAGGAAGACCTGATTAGGAGCCAATATTCTAGTATCATATGTTAAAATGTTATTTCTTGTTGCTTAAAAAATCCAAATAAAAATATATTTTACGTTTGACTTTGGAGTCTCCATTTCTGTGTGTGTCACATAAGTGATAAATTACTCACCTTTATTTTATGAAGTTTCTTGTAATGTAATTACATAAAAATCTCAAATTGTATTTATAAGTGTCCTGGGTTTAACAGTAGCAGTCAATTTTTTCTCCTTCTTAGTAGCTGATGCAGTTCTGTGTTTTGACTTTCGGCTTGCGAACGTAGCTGATAGAGCCAATGTTTTAAGTTTTCTCTAAGTAATGTTTATTCTGACCAAGGACTTTCTGAGTCTCATGCTCTTCCAGGAAGGAGGGGAGACTGCGAGGAAGCAGAGACAGGGCACCTGCCCCAAGCTAGCCAAAGACGTATTCCATACCACAACATCTCATGCCCGGAGAGGTAATGGGGAGTTACCCGGAAGGGCACACACTTCCTGGTCAGGCTCGTATTTGGCGGGTGGTATCTTACTTTCTTCCCTTGTTATTTTTTTTATCATTATTATTATTGGTGGTAGCAGTATGATTATGTTATACCTTAGTTACTGGACTGTTCTTATCTCAACCTGTGGGAATTACATTCCTTCGATTCTCCTCCCCATCCCTCTGGGAGCAGGGAGGAAGGAAGGGGGCTAAAGAAAGGAAGAGGGGGGCAGAGTAGAAACTGGGTTTAAACCATGACAATAAGTGATAAAGTGATTAAGATTTTAAATACCTCACATGCTGGTGGTAACCTTTTCATGAGTATGTTATTGCTTTAGTAATTCTATCTGAAAGAGCAGTATTTACACGTTTTTAAAAATAACTATATAGCTGCTCTTTCTCCCCTGACTTCTATCTCCAGATGCACAGAAACAGTTTTGATTCCAGAGTATGCTCTGCATTTAGATAATACTGGAGGGTAAGATAATAATAAAGCACAGGCTTTGGCTGAAGCGTAATTCCAGCTCTTCTCCAGTTCTGGCAGACACACAATTTCCATACACAAAATTAATGACCGTAGGAGACGTAAAAGAAATTCTGGTACACACTGTTACACTGTACACGCAACTCTTGATCTACAATTCATTTTTCAGACATGTTACATTTTGGTGCCTACCGCAGTATAGTAGATGGCAGCCTGTCCACATGTTAGCTCATCCTGTAGTGTTAGTGCTTCTGCATGCAATATGTGACCATCACTGTTGCAGTCTTCGCCATTCAGCATTGTCTTTACCAAGTTCTAGGATAAAGCCAGCTTTGCAGAAAAGGACCTGGGGTGCCTGATGGACACCAAGTTCGTGGCAGTGTGTCCTTGCTGCAAAGAAGGCTAATGGGCTGCATTAGGAGGAGTGCTGCCAGCAGGTCGAGGGAGGTGATTCTTCCCTGTGCTTAGCACTGGTGAGGCCACATCTAGAGTGCTGGGTCCAGTTTTGGGCTGCCCAGTACAAGAGAGACATGGACATAGTGGAGAGAGTCCACCAAAGGGACACTAAGATGATTAATGGACTGGAGCATCTCTTCTATGAAGAAGGGCTGAGAGAGCTGGGACTAATTACCCCAGTGAAGAGAAGACTCAGGAGGGATTTCATCAATGCATATAATTTCCTGGAAAGAGGGTACAAAGAGATTAGGCGCAGGTTATTTTCAATGGCATCCAGTGTGCCAATGGACACAAACAGAAACACAGGAAATGCCACCTGAACATAGAATCATAGGATCACAGAATGGTTTGTGTTGGAAAGGACCTTTAGACCATCTAGTTCCAACTCCGCTGCCATGGGCTGGGACACCTTCCACTAGACCAGGTTGCTCAAGGCCTCATCCATTGGCCTTGTACACTGCCAGGGATGGGGCAGCCACAACTTCCTTGGGCAGCCTGTGCCAGTAAAGGAACAGGGAACACTTTTTCACTATGAGTTGACCAAACACTAGTGCAAGATGCCCAGGGAGGTTGTAGAATCTCTATCCTTGGTGATACTCAAAAGTCATCTGGACACACTGTTAGGCAACAGGGTCTAGGTGACCTCTGCTTGAGCAGGAGGCTGAACCAGATGACCTCCAGAGTAACCTTCCAACCCAACCTGCATTTTTGTGAATTCAGCAGCACTTTCAGGCATCTATGGACCATAATATACTAGAGGCTGTTAATGGCATGAATCTAGCATATCTGATTGTCATTGGTTGCTCACTTTGCACTCGGTTCATACTCCCATCTTTAGAGCTTTTACCACTTTCACAATTAGCTTGTTGACCATATTTCAGATTGCAATTTAACTTAATCGAAGAGAAAATATTACGATAGTGTCAGATGGCTTTAATGTAATTTTGTTACCACACAAAGACTAAGCTAAATTCTACTGCTGTGAGCAATAAAGTCACACAAGGAATGCCCTGTCAATTAATGATCACCTCCTGATGTTTTGTTTCTTATTTTCCCAACATTTTTATGTCAGAGTTTCCCTCTCTGGGCCAGTGCTGCTGCCTTCTCCTTGGGTGCCTCTGTTCTTCATACAGCTTCTCTCAAAGACACAAAGACCTTCACAAAATGTACCCAGATAAACACTTTCACTATCATTTGATCTACCTTTGATTTGGATGGCAGCACTGACCTGTCCTTAAACCAGAGACTGCTGTTTTAGCTACCTTCTCCCTGTTGGCATGTCAAACTTCTCTGAAGTGTGGTAGAGTGATTACACGCTTCCAACTTCATCCAGAGACGTATAAAAGATCTAACCCATCATGTAGCAAAGTCTGGCAGACTGCACATACTAGATCAGTTTGTGTTCTACAGTGCTGAATTTTTCTATTACTGTGGAAATGTAATACAGAATTAAAGCTTTTCCTCGCCTCCTGTTTTCTGCATTGATTTATGGATTAGAAGAAAAAAAACCAACACAGATATGTTCTGACAGATACCTTTTCTCACGGATTTTATAATTCAGAATGTTATCATGCGAGCAATCAGCTTCCTAGAAAACTTTATGATGAAATAGAGAGACCATTCTGTTTGAGACATAGGGTGCATTTCTGCTCTAGTGACAGTGATGCCAATCAGATCTGCAAATCTCCTTTCAGCTGATAGAATACAAATTGTTAAAACTAGAAGAGTGTGTCCTGGGTTCAGCAGTAGCAGTCATTTTTCTCCTTCTTAGTAGCTGGTGCAGTATTGTGGTTTTGACTTTCAGCCTGGGAACAGCACTGATAACGCTGTTAGTTCGTGCTCAGTAATGTTTACTCTGACCAAGGACTTTCTGAGTCTTATGCTCTGCCAGGGAGGAGGGGAAGCCAGGAGGAAGCAGAGAC
>JBCJKH010016274.1:0-25386 GCA_039877255.1 Loriculus beryllinus
AAATAGGAACACTGTTTTAAGTGGGAGAATGGATCTTAGCCAGGGACATACTTTTTTTTTTAACACACTTGTTTTTATTCAGAGTGGGAGATTATTTTCTGTTTTATAACCATGTTATCATCTGAAGATAGTCTTCCAGTCCAGAGGCAAAATTGGTACCAATCCCATTAAAAAACAGGGAATGCAGTTGAGTGATCCAGAGTCATTCTAAGAAAAAAACAGATAGGCGTGCAGAAAGTTATTGGTTCTTTTCTGACACGAATTGCTTTGAATAATCCAAAACCAGCCTGCAGTGCTTTTTGTTGTGGGAAAACCCCAAACAGTTATGTCTATAATAGGAACTAGAGAAAGAGGTTTAGGTAAATCTGAATATGATGCATCCTATCTCAGAGTGTGCATATGCATGCTGAAGGATCAAGGCAAGGCCCCCCATTTTCATTTCCCCACTTCACTGATCACACACAATAGGGTTTTCTGCCTGCAGAAAGCAGTCTTGTCCAGTCAATCCCTTCATTCCCATTTACTGTTTAAAATAAGCTACTGTTCGTGATAGATCAGAAGCTGACTTTTGGAGAAATGTGTATTATATGGTAAGGGGGCAGAATGAAAGGGGTTAGATATCTGGAGCTTTTCTTAGTTAAATTAGCTTTTTCCATTGAATTACAGTGTCTGTCAATGAAAGCTGTTCTTATGAGCTGAATTTTTAGACATTGGTTGGTTGGGTGAACCTGGTTTTTGAGAAGGCATATACATCATGAAAGCCTCAGGTGGCCTCCTTCTTGAGAGGCTCATAAGGGAAGAAAACGAGTGAATATTTATGGAAAGTACGTAATATTCTCAGGGTTAAAGGTTCATGGAGGAGACAGGGTGGTGCAAGCTTCCATCATCTCTGTGTGCTGAATTTCACATCTGGATAAAGACATCAGGCTTGGCAGCCACATAGTTTCCAACATGATGCCCTATTGAAAGGTAATCTTTTCTTATGATAGAGTTCAGTTGTTCGTTTTTACTCAGAGCTCAAAAATAGTTTCTTAATGCTCTTAATCACTTATTTCACAAATTGATATGCAGACCTCCACTGCTTTATGCCTTCATCTCTAATAAAATCACAGAAAGCAGTAAGTTAGGTGTTTTGTTACAGAGCGAGAAAGAGATAAATGAATCATGATAATCCTGCAACACAGATTAAATAATTCCAGGATTTAAAAAGTTTGTGCAGCATCCACAGCACCCCACATGTCTTACATTATAGCCCTGTCTGTTCTGCCACAGTTTACCTGTTTCCATCTTTAAATGCTATTTTGACAAATTTTTATTTAACATCTTGCCTCAAAACAACTTCTGCAAGCACATGGATGAGTCAGAAGAGCTGATAAATTCTTAGATTCCATTGAAAGAAGCTTATGTTTATGTTTAATATCTAAAATATGTTTGTGTTTAATATACAAAACCTATATATTAAATATTTTATATATATTTTTTAATGCAACTGCAGTATTACCACTAATTACAGAATCCTGACAGACAAATCACAGTGGCTGACAAGAACTTGCTTTATGATACTGAAGATTCCTTTGGGCCAGCTCTTAAGTATTTCCTGTAAATAGGCCTGGGTTTGTGCATTTCTGGTTTCTGCAGTTCAGCCTGGTGTGAAATGCAGTGAGTGCTCTTTGCTTCTGTAGAATTTCTGTGACCATGAAGTAATGAGAAGTATTGTGGTCTTAAAGCATACTGTGGGAAGACCCCCAAATGAGTTCAGTTTCATACAAGAGACTATCTTGATATGGAGTTAATACACATAAATAGACTGGAGTAAAGTGTCTGCTAACTAGCTTTATTTCTGCAGTACTCTTGGAAGTCTAGAAATATAAAGTCTGGAACAGAAATTCCCAATCAGAGTACACGCACAAATGTGTATTGTCACATTTATTTTCTTATTTATTACCTGATTTTAATATTTGTATTTTACACTGTCCCTGATTTACCAGTTACGCCATCAGAGTCTGTACAAAGCATGCACAAACTGTTCTGAAAATACTGCTGCAGAGCAGGATCTGTTACTTGGGTGAGATTGCAGGTTAGGAGATAAATAGTATGTGTTATAAATAAATATAAATTCATTTATCTGTGCCCATGAGCTGTTTATTGCAGTCTTGGAGCCACGGTTTCTGGATGCCCACAGTTCAAAAAGTAAGTGTGGTGTTATTTTTCCATTGATTAACTTTCCACATCTGGATAGTCTGTTGTCAGTAGCAAAGCCTAGAAATGCATGCGTATAAGTACATGATGAACAATTAAGTAAAAATGCAAAACTGAGCAGCTTTTTTGTTACACAGTTAAAGAATAAGCACAGGGTGCTGCCTAGCTGTAGTTACTGAACTTGCTTGCTTGATGCAATTTAGCAAGAAGAGAGGTGGAGTATAATAGAATTATTTTGTCATGACCAAACTATGGATCTAATTTACTAAGACAGACTGAAGTTACAGCATGACAGCACAAAGACATGCTGCAGCTACAGTACATAATTAGGGCTTTCAGATGCTTTATCTGTCAGTATGATTAAGGAATTTCATTATTTAAAACTGTAATTAAGCCATCCATGTTCTGGAAACCTGTTGCGAAAACAAGTATTACATGTTATGAGTTTCAAGGCTACAACAGGAGCTCACAAATTAGTTTGCAAACTCTCACGCTTCACTGCAGTGTTGTCACAATGCAGCAGTGAATATACCTTATAGAGAAAGCTTCTTGTTGGAAAGCCAAATACCTAATTTTCTATGCAGTTATTTTCTTGCATCCAACAAGACAAGGGAAAAAAATCGTCATTTCAGGATTTTTTTCATTATGCTCTGGGAATGCTGGATATGACATGTAAGTTTCATCACACACTGCATGTGAGTGGTTATACTGCCAGATTGGTGACTCTGTACCTTTCTCTGAGGCTAATGGACTATCTTCTTACTTAACAGAGGGTAGGTAGACAGTAGGAAATAGCATGGCTTTACAGGGAAACCTTACCTAGTGAGTATCCAAAGCAGAATTCATGGCAAGAGAGAGTTACCTGCATGAGTCGAGAGGAGGGGCTGGTTTGAGAAGACATACTGGGAATTCTGGGAAATGAAATAAAATGGTAGATCACATTTTGGTCAGATCCCAGTGAACTCAGTCTGCCACATTTAGCAAACTGAATGGAAATCTTCCTATTGTGGTGTTGTCTATAAACCCAATTTGATACTAGACTATTAAACTGAAGAAATCAAATTCTTTGCTACTGAAATACGCATTAAACTGGAACTATTCATCTTCCTGGTTTTAGCCATTAAATTTTATTTTCTTATATTTATTATCCAGATTGTAGTGGATGTACTTGGTGCAACCTTGGCAGAGAGATGTGGACTTTATATGTCCTCATAAAATTCCTTCGAGCCCTGTCATGTGTGACCTCTCTAATTAATGCCTGGTATTTTTAATTGTATTATTATGGGTGCTAATGGTTTAATGAAACTTACGTCAGTAATTTGTTATGTGAAAGTGATCATATAAACAGCTCCACATCTAAGACTGTAGGAGACATTTAGTTTTAGTATGGATTTATCAGTTCTCACTATACCACCTCCCTAGGTCATCAAAACTAGTGTTATTATATACAGAACTCTTCGGATGTATTAGGAATGACTCTGGTAGGTAAATTAAATGTATGAGTTAAGTGAACTCCGAAATTCCTGAGGGCTGTATTAAGTGTGTGCAAAGCTTATAAGCCAATACCTCCGCTGGTATAAAATGGCCTTGTTCTCAGTGCAGCTTCTACTGCACTGGCTGAGAACCTAAACCTTTGCTTTCTTACCAAACAAATATGTGCTCTCTAAGAGTAAAGGGAATGTCAGTAGCTTTTCACTAAGGTCAGGATAACTGCAGGTTTTAAATTCAGTGCCTCTAATTAGGATTGAATTCTTCAAGTTGTGCTTAGATCCGTGAGCTTTGCTAGAGCATGACAGAGCCAGGATTACTTCAAAATTTAACATTAACCAGCTTTTCAGCTCTGATTATGTTACAAAGAATTGTGAATCCATTTATAGTATAGTGCTGGCTAGAAAACTGAAATCCTTATGAATAATTCCATGGCTTGAAAGCATTTGTTACGTTAGAGTCACATATTTTATGTAAGCTGGAAATGAATCCTCAGAAGCTTCCTAGGCAGGCAAAAGCAGGATCTTCACTTGGATTTTCCATGAGCAGAAATTGTTTTCCAGTGAAACTGAGTTTCTAAGCGCAACTTTATTGTCAAAAATTGCAACTTTATTGAATCATAATTTCAGGACAATTACTGAGATGCTTTAGTATTATTATTGATAGCTGTAATATTTTCATTAGTCTTACTATTTTTTTCTCAGTATTTGCATCAATGCTAGTCATAAAAATTCAACATAAGTAGATAAATTTCCAGAAAGAAACATCGTATCTGTTGCATGAAGTTCTGCTTGGATACTGCAGCATACCTTCCAGTCAGGTCAGTTCCTATTTCTAATTTACTCATAGCTGCTGAAAAAGAGAGGGTAAACTGCAGGCAGGTAGTGCACAGATTATTTTAGACCCTGCCCTTAATGTTCTTCCAAATGGACAATTAATGGTATTCAAGACACTGAAGAATTTCACTGTGTTTTTTTCAAGCAGTTAGGGTTCAGGCTTTTGCTAAGTTATTTTCTCAATCTTTCAATGATTGTTTATTACAAATTCAGCCTTTTCCCCTTCTGTTTACTCCAATTAACCTGTGGACTCAGAGTTGTTCAGAGCAATTTACTATTGCCATTGTAATTGGATAGACAACCTGCATGGCATTTTTCTAGTCTGTGTAAGTGGCCTCAAGCCTGCGGTCTGTCACTGAGGCATCTCTGCTGACATCGACGGATTTGGATGCGCTCCCAAGTAACAGTTTGCCATAATGCTCCATAGCCAGCACAGAGATCCTGGTTTCAAATTCAGTCTTAATTCTCTGCGTTCTGAATATTTAACTGAATGTAGCTGATTTAATGAAGATTCTTGTAGTAACTTTTTTGCTCTGTGCTCAGCTGAAGTAAACAGATTAAGAATTAGGATCACAGTTAAGTGTATTACAGTTTGAACAAAAATTGTTTTTATTAATCTAACTCGTGTGTGTGCAGTAGAATACCACACTACTTTGTATGCAAAGGTAGCAGGAAATGCCCTGTTTCCTTCAAAAAGGAAGGGAATTCAGATCTTTCTGTCTGTCATACCCGAATTCCTTGCAGTACTGTTCTTCCCTTCCTTGGCTATCACTTCGTAGTTCAGGTGAACTGATTGTGGTTTGCAGCCCTGAGCTGTTACACAGTTTACCTATGGCTTTAAGTATTTAAAGCAGTTTCAGTGGTCTTCATTAAACTATCAACATGCTTACATATAATCATATGTATTTTTACATACAAAAGCCATTCTAATTTGAAATTTCAGTGGCAGTTTTCATACATGTTAAGCAGTTTGCTTTTGTTTGGAAATCAGGCATCAAGAATCAGTCAAGAAATAAATGCACTGACATTAATCACTAGCTACTTAAAACACAACCCTGCCTTTCTCACCCACCTTTCCTTTTTATGTTCCACATAGCAATGCCTTAGATTTATGGAAACAACATTCACTTGGTAGAGTCTTACAAGAAAAGGTTTTATGCAAAGCTTTTAATTGCTTCCCTTGGAAGTTTTCAGGAAAAGCATAAAGTCTATTAAGTGTTCACCACAGAGCTTTTCATAAACATCTAGGAAAATACGTAATCCTCTGATTTCATAGAATCACAAAATGGTTTGAATTGGAAGGGACCTTTAAGGTAACTCATCCAGTTCCAACCCCCCAGTGACAGAGGCAGGGACACCTTCCACTAGACCAGGTTGCTCAAAGTTTGCTCAGATTTCTTTTTCCTTGTGACCTTGACAGCTGGGTGACTAGCCATCTTTTCAGCGTTTGAAAGCCTTCTGCAATCTTTCAAGACAATGAATTGGTTATTGATATACACGGACTAAGGTATCTTAGACTCGTTGCCACAAAAACCTTTATTCTTTAAAACTATGTAGATTCCAGGCTTAGTCCTGCTTTAATTTCCACATGAAACAACATTTGCTTGAAAATTTGAAAGAAAGCATCGACAATTCAGTATTTCATGAAATTCGCACACCAAAAGTGTCAGGTTCTGCTAAAAATGTCGGAGTTCCAAGTTGTGGAGTTGGTACTCTTCAGCTTTGATGTAAGAAAATGTGTGTGTGCTTGCTATTGAAACAACTGTGAAAAGCATCTCCCTTGAATTCCATGCCTTCAGAAATCCTATCTGTTCTGATTTCATGATACCTCTGCTAACATTTTTGCTGTACTTACAGTTTAAGAGCATCTTAAAATAATTATTTATTAGAAATAGTCTAATGGGACAGATAAGTGGTGCATAGTCAGTTGCAGAATGTCTGTGTCTGGGCTGAAGACACAGGAGGTATCTGACAGTTACATTTTGAAACAGTAGTTTGCAAAAACTTAAGTATTTTTTATTATTTCCATGTTTCAGTACAGGTGGCTACTTTGTCAGCTCAGAAAACTAAATGAAAACTTCACTACATTGAATTATTGAAGCAGTTGATGTATAGTATGTATTTGTATGCAGGAATTAAGATTATGTCTGCAGTAACAGAGTATTAAGCCTTTATGTATTAATGGTGTCTTAAACTCACACCCGTAATTTGAAAATGAGAATACAAACAAGTCTTTTGTAATAGGCAGAAGGAATGCAAGTACTGCTTTTCTGTAATGGTTTCAGTGCTCTAAATTGAGAGTACGTGATGAACTTGTACAGTCAGTAATGTGTCTACGTAGCCTCGTCAGCAGTGGGAATGCTACATAGAAATTAACAACTGTGTACCAAGACATAGGTGGTTGTATGCCTGTTGTGCACTCAGGGGGCACACAGCCCCAGACTGTTTGGTGCTCTCTTAGATTGACTCTGATAGCTGGCTGCCCCAGAGAATTGCCTTTTCTCTGATAGTAAATTAACTATGCTTTTAGCTGTGATATTGTTATGACAGCTACAGTGTAAATGTGATTTCTCACAATGTGTGCATCCTGTCTTCACACCCTTATGACATATTTAGTCATCATCAGGGAACATTTAATACACAAGCCCTTTCAGGAGCTTCAGAATCTTGTCAAGCTGAAAGGTGAAAGGATAAAAAGCATTAAATAAAAAAATAATTATTAAAGCTTATGATTCAGAAGATGCTTTATCATAGTTCAGGAGTGAGATTAAATATTACACAAACAGAAATCTCAAAAGGAGATACAGATCTCCTCCACACACCTCCAGGTACAGATAGATAAGAGATACAGGGTTACATATCAGAATATACTCCACATATATACTTGTGATTTTTCCCCCTGTAAAAGGCAAAAATGATAATTCAGGTTTTTTTAAGCAAGGTTCTATTTTATAGTAATAGTTTCATCTGCCACTCATTAGTATCTAAAAGTGCGCTACTTACCAGAGTGAAAGAGAGAGGGCGTTATTTTTATGTGGTCTTATTTCCATAAAGTTTTCCATACAAAATTATCAAAAACCTCAGTCATCTCAGATAACTCTTGTTTACAGTGTGGTTAAGGTTCAGAAAGAATGTAAGGCCACATATCTGCTGTGCAGTGGTCTACAGGAGCTCGGGCTCAGTGGTGCTACAAAGGATATTAATGCCAACCCAAGCAGCACAGTCACTAGCCTTGGGCAAGTGAAGTAAATTCCAGGGGAGTACTGTAATGATGCATGTATATCGTTCATTAATATTTCAAATACGCTTCAGTTCCTGAGTGCGATCTGCCTGTATGTCATGATGTGTGTACATAAATCCAGTTCTGATCTCAGTTTCGTTATTTGGAACAAAAAGGTGGAAAAGATGGCTGTAGATAGGAGGAGATAATGAGTACAGAAAGTTGAGAGGAGAGAGGTTGATACAGAAATCTGTGCTTTGTTTCCAATTAATCATTTTGGAGAAGCAAACTGCTGAGATACCTGATGAAAATGGGATCACTGAGTATCTGCATTCCTTCTCTTCATTGTGCAGTTGCTATCAGCAGAATCATGGCAAAATGAGAAGGAACAAACCTGCAGCTAAAATAAGCCTTTATTTGTTTCTGGTAAAAGGAACTCAAAAGCAAGTATTGAATGGGTCGTTTCCTTTTGAAGGGATATTTTATTTTCAGCATTCTGCTGTGAGGGGTTTCATCCCAAATTTCATCCCAAGGAAGTATCTGCTCTTGTAAGAGTTCCATATCAATTTGTGTGGGTCTATTCTAATATACTTCAGGGGAACATATTGGCCTTTTTTGTCATCAGTACTCAGATTCTGTTTTCCTCCTTTCTTTAAAAAAGTGCTACTCAATTTTGAAAAGATCTGAACCATTTCTTCCCCATTTTGACTTACAGAAGAAGGTGTGGGTTTCAGTGTTGGCTTTGGGTTTTCCTGAAGAGCCCATTGTCCCATTTCTAGCAATAGTCATTTTATTTTAGGAAGATGCCTGTAGTCTCGCAGCCATTTTCCAGTCAGCAAAACAGTGCTTCACAGGGGAAATTTCAGCCAGCTCAACTGTGAATACAGGTTTGAACTTTCAGGTGATTATTTTAATGATATCCACAAAACTAAGCGTTACACAAAACTAAGGGATACTGAAAATTTATTCCCACAGTCTGTTTTATGTCCCTAATGTCAACTGAGGACTATTCTGGGATGTAGCTCCTCAATGCTGACTTGTTTCCTCCCATAAAAGCACTAAGAACATGACTGTGATTAGTACTGAATGCTAGTTATATACTGACTAAATAACAGCATTCCCTGGCAAAGTCACAAATATAGCTGATAAGTAATTACCTCTGTGAGGTATGCAACATGTAATCAGCCTTTCTGCAAAGTGCCAGCTATGTAATTAAAGGCCCAGCAGTTACCATTTCAGTAAAAGACTATGCATAATATTTGGGTTGTATAATTTCCTGACTTATCTGTGAGTATAAATACAGAAACATGGTTACAAAGGTATTCTTCACTTTACAGAAATTACTCGGTAGCAAAATATGACTCATTGCCAGCTTTTATCTGCAATGAAAGCAAAATAGCATTTTCTTTTATCTGCATTATGTCCTAATTACCTGCTGGAACTGAAGTAAATAGAACAGTAATATGCATGGGGAAGGAGCGTCTCCCTCTCATGTCTTTCTGCAGTTACAGCTAACTACATCTCAGACTACAGCAATATTCAAAATTATCATAGTAGTGGGCTCCCGCTAATAACACTAAGTGATGCTCCAGAGATACCCTCTCAGTTTAATGTGAAAGTTGTGTAAGAACAGGAATTCTTTTATCTCTGAGTTGCACTGTGAACCTTCAACACAGCACATATCTTTCAAGTAAATCACCTTTCCCAAAATGTGGAAATTGTGAAAAGGTGTTTAATGTCTGTGTCAGCTATATCTTCCTTTGCTGAGTAGGTTTAAAGCAACCCTTGCAAGTTTGCAGGCAGTGTCAGTACATCCTTCAGAGGCAGCAAATCTTTGAAGAGAGATGTGTCAGGTGATGGAAAGCCTTCAAAGAGCCAACAGTTTCATTTTCAGCAATAGAGAGGTCATTAGCCCAGGGGAGTGTTCTGCTGGGTCTCTTCTGTATGCAGAATGCCCAACACAGGAATACTGCTATATCTCACCTACCTGGTGGTAGGTGAGAACTGAGGTATCAAGACTAGATATTTATTTCATGAATAAAGAATAACACATAGCCCTTCCTGTGGGATTTGAATAGATGAGCGCTTTGGTCTAAAAAAATAAGTGATGTGTGGAGGTGGGAATGTGTGAGAGGCAGGAGGAGGAAGAGGGAGAAGGTCGCTTCAGAATCCAGTTTTCAGAGCTGACCTAAGTGCTTGCCCTCAAAAGCAAACGAGCCACAACTAGGCTGTGTTCTTTGGAGTCTAGTTTGTGTTAATCACACTCTCTGCACCTTCATAATGTCTAAGTACCTGGCTGAAACAATTATTTTTATTCAGACACCAGCAGCAAGGGAAAGATATATCACCCTATTCGGAACAGCAACAGTCTCCTTTTCTCTTAGTGCATCCTCCTTAAAAAATACTGTTATTGACTACCCCTTCAGGAGTATGGCCAGACTTCTGAGCTGCCTTAAATCTCAGTCCTTGGAGCTGCAGCAGTTAAGACACCTGACTTAAATGTAACCTTTAACATTTGAGTATTAATATTTCAGTCAGGTTTTTATAAAACAAAATAATAGTAATTAAAAAAAAAGGCAGTATATTGATATTTGAAAATTTGAGAGGATAGGATGGCTTGGTTTGTATTAATACTCATAGTCCTTTCTTTAATTACATATTATTACTGAAAAGTATTCCTTGGTTTTTGAGCAAATACTGCCTGTTTCTGGAGGCTAGTTAAACCTGTATTTCACTTAGTTCATGAGCAGAACTCCATTTGCAGGCCATATATAGCACTGAGTCCTCAGAAGAGTGAAAAATAAGTTCATTGCAAATGTCTTAATAGAAATATCTATTAGGCAGAATCCCTGCACGTATCATCCGAGCAGAAGGCAGATCCTGGAGATCAGAGAAAGTGCTTTAAATTCCAGATAAGATTCAGAGATGAATGATGGGGCCTCATGAGTGAAATAAAGTAAAATTCTGCATATGCTGTCTTGAGGTGTGAATAAACTCACAGACCAAAAGGTCGTTTCGGCTGCCTTTGAAGGTAGCTTGATCAAAAAGCCCAGACTTCTTTTCAGTTTTGGTTATACATCAAGATTAGAAAGGACATTAGTAATGCACAAATGTGAAATTTAACACAATTTGGGCCTCAGTGTACATGAAAACATTATCCCTAATCTGTCTGGGCACTTCTGATTGATGTATTTATGATATAATGTATTACTTACAGAAATAAATGTTACATATGTTTTAAAATCATTAATAGTTAAAAATCAAACAACTAATTGAAAACTTCAATAACATAATGTTAGTCAGATTTCAGGTCTCAGAGTATGAAACAAATGAGTTATCTGGACTACTTCAGTTACGTAAAAGGTCACAGGATTTAGCAGGATTATTTTTTTAACCCTTATTCTTACTTGGTAAGTGGTAGTAATGTGTTTGGTTGGTGAATAATTCTCAAAGACTATATCTCCCTAAGTCTTCGCTTTTTAAATCTCTGGTCATAGATATAGATATTTGCATATATAACATTTATAGCAGTTTCTGTAGTTTAAAGAGATGTTTAACAGGAAATTTATACTGAGAAATCACAGCACAGATCAATATCTGGCATATAAATACATTTAAAAATTATATGAGCCCTTGAAAGCTGGAGGCAGAAAATTAAACTTGTACTGTTTATTCTGGCTGAGATTTTGGTTGTTCCTTTTATTCCTCTGATTCAGTTAGGTAGGGGTTGATTCAGCTTGATTTTAAGAGAATGTTATCGTGTTCCATTATTAGGTAGAAAGTGCATTCATCTCAGGATATTGATCATTCTTTCCACTTAGAAAGAAGCAGTTTCCCACACTGATAGGACCAAGAAAATATTTTATTGAGCCTGACAAGCTGCAGCATTTAATGGTGGGAGGTAATAATGCCTCTTTCTTCCTTTCTTTTCCTGCTCTCCACAGCAGTAGATTTCAAAGGGCAAATCCATGCAGACAGTGGCTGTCCTGCATTTCTGAAGCAGTTTGTTATCCTTAGTAAATTTATTTATTCTTTTATATGTGCAGGTAACTCATTTGTGGAATGTTGATATGGTCTGCAAATAAATAGCTGTAGCCATCAGATTGATTTCTAGCCATCAGAGCACCTTGCTAAGACCATCAGCATAAATGTCCCCTTTAAAATGTAAAACATTTGGGAAGCAGTATATGTGTCCAATAGATTGCTCTACTTACATTATCTTCTGCCTTTTAATAGGAGGAGCTTCCACTGGTGAAACACTGGTTTTCAAAGAGTAGATTTTTCTTGTGACAAAACTGATTTTTCAAGTGTACTTAAAACTTCCAAATAATTAAAAGGGGTAAAAGGGAAGCTGATGGCTTATTTGAAAACAACATAAGGTTAGCATTCCTCATTCTTCTGGGTTTTTTTTAGCATTATTAAAGCACTTGTTAAAAGTAATCTTAGGCTGTAGCTTGGCTGGCTTACTTGGTGCTGTAAAGAAGGTGGCAATTGTAGAGCATGGACATAGAGTGTAGTACGAAGTTTGGTGCCTCCTGTATATGTGTTTGTATTTTTCATTACTGACACAGCAAGACAAATGATCAAAGAGCGAATAACATAAATGAGACTTAAAATCTGGTAAGTATTCATTTGAGAAATTTGGGCAATTTTATTACTGATTTCTGAGCCTTAGTAGTTACCTTTGTCGTACATATTATTTTAAGTGGGTCCTAATTCTCCTAAGTTCAGTGGAGTCCATTAGTATTTATTTCTCCTAACAGATGGTAAATACTCTTTTTTCAGTCATACTATGTGCTTGTTTTCAAGGGGTGAGATGAGGTTGAAGTTAGCCTAGCTGAGTTTGGACGTCCACTTTAACTACCTAATGTTGTCACTAAACGAGCTTTTGAAGATTTTCTGTAGATGAAACATTAAGACTGGGCGTGCATTATTATGTTGGAACTAGATGATCTTAAGGTCCTTTCCAATCCTAACTATCCTATGATTCTGTATTATACGCTATAGCAAATTTAGCTTCCTTTTCTACGAGGAGGAGACATGCTTAAAGTCACACCCAAATTTTAACACCTAAATTCAGTAAGTGAAATCATTGCCTCTTCCTCAGGCTTGTGGCTTGTATATTTTTATAAAGACAAGATGGAAGGAGCTATAAAGTTAAGGAACCTTCACTCAGTGATAGAGATAGGAAAGTATGTAATTGGTCAGAATTGGCTATGGTTAGTTGAATGTGAAAAGCGAAGAGAAACTGCCTAAGTGAAGAGAAATTGCCTACTTCAGGTGTGGGGAATAAGGAGTTTATTGACATCTCATAAACACTGCTATATATATAGTTTACTCACCTTTCATTTCCTTCTGCTTCATTGATGAATAAATGTGCAATTAAAAATCTATATCTCAGTGTTCTTAAAGAAAGATTATGTGGTTTAGTAAGGATGTAGGGATGCACGATATTAAGAGATTCATGAGCTCGTGATGCACTGGCAAATCCCTGAGTAGTTCTTTTAAAATTTACAGTTATGTCGTATTAGGAGTGCCTGGCGTAAAACTTCAGCTGAGTGCTGTCTGAGCTTCAAATATGTGCTGTGTAACATTTAGAAAACTAGTCAGAAGGAAAAGCCAGCATGCATAATTATGCACAAAATTGAGTTTGAATTCCCAGTTTGTTGTGGTTCTGATGTGCAGAGTGAATCCTGAGTATTTACTGTGGGTTCTTCCATTTTTATTTTCTACCATGTTCTGGTATGTTTTGATTTAGAAACAACTTCTGTGTAGAGTGCACATAGCAATGAATGAGTTTATGGAAGGGTTGTATTTGACCTAATGAGGACTTTGAATTTTTAGCCACTGCTAGAGGTGTATGTTATGAAATGCTAAGAAGAAAGTTTGATGACTGTGGGCTTCTTTTAGTACAACAGGCATTTTCTGATAGTTCGTAAACTTCTGTTCCTTAGGAGGGCTGAAAACAAAACAGTTATCTAATGCTCCCTTGAGGTCACTAATTCTGATGAGCAGTTGGACTGCTAAGTGCTGTTGGACTTTACATCAGGTTACTTTTATGTGTTTTGTTAGTTAATGATCAAGTGGTGTTAATTGATAGGAAAAGAGGGAAGGAAATAAAAAAGAAGCAAAATAACACTACCATTTTGAGTTATTGTTCCATAAAGGTTTCTGTTAATGAGTGCTATAAGAACAAAGAGCAGCCAAAATGGAAACCTTTTTACTACTATTATTATTTAAGCATGGTAGGGAAAGTTGCTAACTGCTTATTTAAGTGGTGTATTCCCATCCTGACTTTCTAACTTATGGAATCAGTGCTGCCTCCTTCACTGGGAAGCAGTTTCTGACAACATTATAAGAGGGGAGTGTTTCTTCTGAGAGCATGGCACTTCAGCTCCACCCATTATATTCTCTGATGTCAGAGCATCCATCAGCCTAGAAAGCCTGGAAAGATGGGTGGCCCAATTCAGAACACAATGTTCAGGTGATGTTCACTAGGCTTACTTGAGGGAGTTAAAAGCTGAAAGAGTTTAATGACCAGGAAAAATTCCTACTCCTGAAGAATAATCAACATGTTACTTCCTGATCACACTAATATTTCTTTATGGGTTCATGACAACAATTTATACAAAATATACTACATTAGATTAGGAACCAAGACTTAGTTATTAGGTAGCTGAAGGAATATCAATAATACTTTTGTTTAAATAGTAAATAGTATAGTTAACAGTTACCAGTTTTCTGTTTCACTTAAACGTTTAGTTTCAATTTCAGTCCAATTCAGCTATTAAATACATAGTTTCTGAAAACTTTTTAGATCCTTTAGGATTCCCTGATAATTTCTCTTTTTTTTAGAAGTTTTTAAAATTATTTGTTCTGATACAAGCTCTGAAAGTACCCTGAAGTCTTTACAACTAGAACAAGAGACTCACAACTGATAGAATACTACAAACTGGTCTAAGAAAATAATTGCACCAATCTGAGCTCTTTGAGGTTTATTCATTTTGATGATAATAATAGTGAGTTTTCACTGGAATTCCAAGTGTTCTGCAGACCTTCTTTCAAATTTATTTCACTCTACGTTGTAATAAAAGCTCCAAAGGCTGTGTATGTGGGTATGCCTATATATATTTATATATTATGCATTCATACATATGTATATGTACAAAGTAGTGTAGTGTTTTCCAAGAGTAAGACAGAAAAGGAAGCTATCTAGGTGAGCAGCCAAACATATTTCAAAATCAAGTGGGAAAGAGCCAGCAGTAATACCATGAAAGGATCTTACCCGGGAACTCTAAAATGAGAGGCTGAGAGATGTCTTTGATCATTATTTGTCCCCTTTCTCCTCCTTTCTTTTAATACAGTTAACAAATAAAAGTTTACCATTAGATCTTTTAATTCCTTTCAGGTGATATTCCTTAAAAAGTGTTGTTTTGCAGATGACTCAGACATCAATACGTGGCTGGAATGAAGTTGGTTTCATTAAACGATAGAGTAATAGAGTGAATATTGTGATTACAAAAGAGGGCACACAATACTGAGATCAAAGACAGTGATATACTGTGCCTGGCAGAATGCCAACAACACAAGGGAAACTAAGAGAATATCCAGCAAAGAGGTCAACGCTACAATTAACATCCTCTCTCTAGCATATGGGGCAGGTAGTTTAGATAAAAACAGGTAATAAATCTTGGAAAGCTCAGAGTCAGATTCTTATACTTAGCTCTTTTAAACTGAGGATGGTACACAAATCCTATGAAAACTAGCTCACAGTAATAAGACATTTGCCTCAGTTGCTACTTGGGCGATGGCAGTGGTTTTGTTCACCTCCTTCTTTGAATGAAAGACATTTGATGTGTCAAGTCAACCTCAAAATAAAACACACTACAGAGCTCTGCAAGGTTCAGGTTTTTATCTCAGGAAAATCAAAACATGTCTTACATCTGTAAGTCTGGTATTAATAGAGACTCAGCTCTTTAAGGTGCCTGCTTTTCTTTCTGCATTCATCTGAATGTACGTGGAGGGGAAAGGGTTGAGAAGGGCTGAAATAAGAGGAAAAAAAAGTTGTTGAAAGAGGATTCTTCCCCAGCCAAATTTTCAGGATGACTGAATGGACATCCACACTGCTGTTTGACATGTTAAATAAACCGTACTGCATAGTTAATATCAGAACACAAGGTATTCTAACAGCATGGTCTACCTCTGTTTTCTAAAGAACACCAAACAAATCTTAGGGCTGTTTCCTGAAGGGTCTGTGAAAAGTTGGGGGTTTGAAGTGAAAGTAAAGGTCTAAGTTTTATAAACAATAAAACAGCAGAAAAAAACATTTTCTGGGCAGTGGCTGAAAATACCTGTTTGGAGGGGTTGTGATTAGATGATAAATAAGTGCTTATTTGTGTACAGTATTTACTTGAGCAAGGTACATAAGAAAATCCATTAGGTTTTTTCTCAGTACACTGTACTGAATAGTTTATACTGAAGTACTTGTTTTATAATGTATACAAAATTATAATATTGAAATGCTTAGCATTAAACTGTATTATCTTTTCAGTTAGTGAGATTATAAAGGTGAAGAAGTGCCTCCAATCCTTCACCTCCAGTTTCTGTTTCAAAACATAATGTCATGGAAAATGTGTTCTGCATTACTTAACTTCTAAATAAGGTGCCGATATAGTGCCGTCTGAAGAGAGTTTTAGGATCATTATTGTCAGGGTTTCATATTAGCTATGGGCATATAATTGGTACCCCATATAAGAGCTCAGTCTTGCTCCACTGTCAGTAGAGCCTTGAGAATGAGTTCCCTGTGGCTCTCATCCTCCTTAATATAATCTCAAGAGGTTTCTCTTCCTTTTATGCATGTAACTAGAGGCAGGGAATATGAACTGTGTTCCTAGTTTCCTCACCTCTGTGAGGAAGCAATAACTTGCTTAAGAGTTGCATAAGGAGCAGGGAAGTACCTCTTTTGCTTCTGGTTAATGTTTGTCTGATACTTAGCTGAGGTTCCAGAAAGAAGGGATTAATTTGCACAGTGTTCAATCTCCTATATTCTAGGGCTGATCACGCATATGAATGCTCCATCCCTGATGGTGTTCAAGGCCAGGTTGGACAGAATCTTGGGTGGCATGGTTTAGTGTGAGGAGGGGTGGAACTGGGTGATCTTAAGGTTCTTTGCACCCCTAACTAGTCTGTGAGTCTATATTCCTTTACAACTGCAGATTTACATGACAATAAGATGCACAGATCAGAAGATATGCTGCTGTAAGGTCTTTAAAAGCTAGTTTTAAAAGAAATAAATTTAAAACACAAATGTAGAATATTTAACAAATTTTTGCCCCATATATGAAGCTAAAATAGTATCAGCATATGTATTAGAGACGTGCAAGTTCTGATACAGATAGCAGCGATGGAAACCTTCACAAGTACAAATTACTCCATCTAACAACCATTACTGCTAACAGTTGGAAGAGTGGTGATGCCTTAGTCTCATAACCATAAAATCAGTGGTCCACAGCAAAGCAATCTGATGGCTTGGGTTTTTTTTTTTGCCTCCACAGCTTGCCACCAGCTGTCAGAATTCAGACTCTTGCTCAGAGAGACTTTGTGACCAGATTAAAAGCAGGGCTAACATTCGAAGTATAAGTTGTATGTGAAGGCTCACTGTACAACAGTATTCTTATGGAAAAAAACCTGAATTTGTAGATTGTGAGGATGCTTTTCAGTGTGTCACCTGTTAATTTAACTGGTGAGAGTATACTGATTCCTCCTTTTTCCATATACAGTAGATATTTCTTTCAGTCTGTCTTGCATTACCACTTCAGAGGCTGGGCATACTGATTTTACAGACAGGAAAAACAAGTGTCCTGTGGGGCAGCTGCTAAAGGGTAAATGTACAGAGGTAAAGCCAAAGGGATCATATGATAATGTGAATATTTTAGAGCTTTATTTTAAGTTTTCTGAAGAGCTTGTGGAGATATTTGGGACTGATTTGCAATCTACACAGCTCCCCTTAGTGGTGAAGAATACACCCATCCTTTGCCACAGATGTTTTAATCCTTTTGTTCAGCAATGCCTAGCCTAGATGAAGTAAAGCCAACATGTGGCCACTGTCTGGCCTAATGCACAGAGCCTATTACTGGGGTAGAATAAATAATGGTACAAGACACAAAAAAATTATATTACTGGATGAATTTGATTATTCTGAGTTTAATTTGCCTTTATTTTGAGTAGCCCATCCACAAAATGAACAGGCTGACAGATTATACTGTAGCACAGTGCCAGTGTCAAGTCTCATGAAAGGAAATTTTTGCTGTAAAACCTCCATATTCACAGTAGAAATGGATTTTTGTTCATTGTGTTAGAAATCAGAATGCGCCAGGTAACCCACAAGGCCAGTGAAGTAAGCACATCCTGAATACTGACTGTCTGCATACTGAATTACACACTTGCAGTCTCCACTAGGACGTTTTTAGCAGTGTGTCTGTGTGTATCTTTTATTCTTGGTGGTGATGGGATAATTAAAAAGTATGAAAGAAATCATAAGGTGCTTATAGACAATGAGGAAAAAGAGATCAAAAGTTAGCTGTGTAGCTTGCTTCCCTGTATCACCTAATGAGCTTTCGCAGGGAGCTCAGCTACTGAAATTGAAGGCAAAGATTTACTAGAAGAAATCAAAAGGAAGCAGCAGTTACAGGAAAAGCAGTGTCCTGAGATACATTCTTTCCCTTTTCTAAACTCACATGCCTTAATTGTAGAAGCCTGTGGAGGAGAACTGACAATAGGAAAACTATTAAGATACTAAATGAGTTTCTAAAGTAACAGATAAAAGCTCATTCAACAATATCTTTAAAGTTCCCATTTATCAGAGAGATGTTATAAACCTCAGAGTGGGAGAGGACAAAGCCTTTTTTACATGCTCACCTTTGCACTGCCTTCATGCAAAAGTCATCAGTCTTCTGCATAATGAGTAGATTGCCTAGAACTCTCAAGAAACTTTATTTTTAAGTACAAAATTTAAAAAACTATTGTTAGATATTAAACTTGCTATTTTGCGTATGTAAATATACAGTATTTTTCTTCCAAAATATTTCAAATGTACGTAATTTTTCCACTTTTACCTGAAATCCACTGCCAGATGTTTCTCAATCAGTATCTCTTTCTGGCTTGCTTTCTTAGATTGCCACCATTCCTCAGGTCCCTATTAAAGGTGCAATGAAACTCTTTCAGAGGCTTTCATTCTAGTGCATTTGAGTTCCCTGTATGCAGTACAGTACTTTCAGTGCTATAAAAATAGATCAAAACTATATAAAAATATTTTGATGTATCAAAATCTGTGAAAGCTTTTCTATAAAAATACACTGGAAGCATGTAAGTGTCTGTTCAGTGTCACCAACAGAAAATAGCAATGCCAAAATCTATAAAGTTTTACAAAGCTCTTACAGAAAGGACTGTTTTGGGGATGCAAAGAAAAACGTGGTATTCTTGAAATAATCTTTCCTTTCCCCACCCAAACATCATCTGCACTCTGTGTTCTGAACAAGCTGCCATGCTTTGAAGCAGACTTGCTACAAAGCATGTGGCTGCTTTCAGAACAGGGCAGAGGGTTTGATCTGGGTGCTGTAACTGAGTGGATAATGCCAGTGCCTTTAAATGTAAGATCAGAAAAAAGGAATCCCTCTATTTGTTGTCATCTTTAGTCAAATGAGATAAAAATGCAGAGCCTGAGTTGTGTCTGCATGTGTGCAAAGTTTTCATAATGCTGACCTCCATCATGTTTCCAAATAAGGAAACTGTTCCATTAAGGTTGTAAGCACTGTATTCTGTACAGCAGCATACAAAGGATTTGAGGTGTTTTGCTTGCTGAAGGACTTGCAGATTTATAAATACAGTAAATGTCATTAATAAAAGCGTAACAGTGATTAAGAATATTAGCTGTCAGTTAATACATGTGATAATAACCTCTTGATGAAGATACAATGCACTGCAACTCCTATTAGTAGAAACAGTGCCTTCATGACTGTCTGTAGACTTTGCATTTTTCCAGACATGCACAGCCATTGGAGAGGGCATTTTTGTGCAGCAGCAGTGACACACTGAGCGTGACTAACTTTTTGTTATGCTACTTTATAAAAATATGCAATTTACAATCCCCAGTGTACTACTGACCTCCTTGCAAGCAGAGGTAAGCATTAGTATTCTGGCTGCTTGGGTACTGTAATCCCTGTGTGAATGTGGTTCTTCATTCCTTAATGATTCTGTTCTGCTATAAATGAATATAATAGCCTTTTCCACTATAGTCTTCATTATAGACTGGCCTAAATGTTTTACTTATTGAAGTACTACCAAACTGCGGAAAATAGATTCGTTGAGAGGACACAAAGTTAATGAAAAGAGACTGCTTCTGAAGTGCTGCATGGTCGTAGAAAACAGTTACAGTTCTGTAAAGGCCAGTACATCTTGGAGTGGCATTCCAGCAGATGCATGTCAGCTCAGGCATGATGATTTATATTCTGTAAAGTTAGGTTGAACAAGCAGAAGCACACGTTTTCAGCTTAAGTCCCCTCTGTTTAGAAGAATTCAATTGGAGAAGTGAAATAATTCATCCAGTGTTAATGTTTAATGGTAATCATATTTAGAATTTTCCCTTAAAAAGCACAGGGGGAGATTTGAACACTTTTACAAGTTCTGTACCTTTTATTCACTTCCAGAAAATTAAGCTCTGTGTTTGCAGGTTTAAGACACCTCTGGACAGTGACAGAAATAGAAAGTGCTGTCCAGGTTGGCCTCACCAGCCCAGCTCTTTGTCATTACAGTTGTGCTTTGCTTAATATTTCCAAGTTTTTAGCACATCATTTGCTGTCAGCAGTCTCTTTTTCAACCCCAGTACCCTCCTGAGAAGATGCCCCATTAGCATTCCCTTTGGGAATGAGCAACACCACAACAGAACTGATACAATGGTCTTGTCTAGGAATTTGTATTGAAGAAGATACTGTATAATTTACTCTCATGTGCAACTATTTAAATCTGAATTGGGTAATAAGACTGGAATTAAGTCTGACTGAGATGAGTTAGTGAAAGGATGTGAGCCAGGCAGCTGACCAGGTTGCTAGCAACACAGTTTAGCAAAAACAAAACAGAAAGGGGAGGGTAGGACCAGAACTGCTCCTATAACAATGGTATATACCAATGGTAGAGAATTTATTGATTTTATATAAATGAATATTTAAGGTGTTATAATATTTTTAAGTGCTGTAGGTAAAATGATAAAATGCTAAAACTCATAGCCAGGAGAAAGAGTAATACTGAAAAAAATAATACTTGCAAGACAGATAGGAGGGCTGTGTATCAGAGGGATGTAAGAGTGAGGGACTTACCTGGAGGATAAATTCCTCTGTTGTTGCTTGCAGATACTCAGAAAAGAAGACTTAGCTTATCTCAAAATGTTTCCCTCTCTGCTGATACTAGCTAAATCAGAATGAAGGAAAAGAAAGACAAGAGGTTGAAAGCATTTTAGCGTTCTCAAATGAGATGGTTACAGTTTGTACCTACCTCTTGTTGTTTGGCTTTGCTTTTTTACATTATTTTCTATTTTATGCCTGGAAGTATGTTTACAGTGAAATACCATGACTGATAGAAAACAGTGATTTGGGATGTTTCCCAGAGATTTTAGGGTTTGGGTGGTTTGTTTCTAAAAGGGAATTTTAAAAATCTGTTTTGCAAAGCAGTTCTTACTCTGGTGAGCCTTAGCTCACATTAGCAGTCATCAGTTAACAGAAGAGAAGTACTAGGTATGCAAGAGTGGAACCTGTCTTGTTTTGATTTATGTCCATTGTGTCTCTGTCACAGCACGTATCACTTTAAAAAGCCTCTCTCTGTCTTCCTGGTGACTTCTCCCTAGGCACTGGAAGGCTGCTATTACCATTCCCCTAATGGTGCTCCACTCTAGGCTAATTTCTCAGCCTCTCATCACATGGCAAGAGCTGGCCATTTTGTTGTTCCTGTATTTCATGTATTCAGGTGTCCAAAACGAGGTCTAAAGAATGCTGGGGGAAGGGGGGGAGGACAGTTCAGAGCATACTAAGACACAACAACAGGCATAAATAAGTGAATAGAGTGGCATGGCCTGTTCTAGAGCTGGATTAAGGTGCTTTATTCTAACAACCTGTAGACAGTAATGGTTCAGACTACTTAGAAAAGAGTTTCTTACACCTGCACTAAGTAGTGCTCTTTCTAGTAAGCAGAGAGCTTTCCTTCCTGTCCTTTTCTTGTTCCATTTACTGCTTTTTTCATGGATGCTTGAGTGCATTCTGAGCCCACTTTGTCAGCAAAGTCACACAAACCAGAAAGATGGAAGGGGAGTATCTGCTGTCTCAGCTCTAAAGGGATAGATTCAAAGTGTGCTCTGAGTAGCACTGACAGGGTGTGCGGGGTTGTGTGCATGGTCGAAGTCAGTGGTCTGCTGAACATTACTTAAGGGGCTTTCAGGAAGAAGCTAGCCCCAGAGGGTTGTGAGCATGCATGGCTGTTCAGTACTGAACTGCCCAAAGTACAAGCTCTCTTTGTTTATCTAACGGAACAGGCAAATGATACATTTTGCATGAGTATGCCCCAGCTGACCTGAGGCTAAAAAAGCTGTAAGCTGTAAAGTGCATGTTCTCACATGTGCATGCCTAGCTCTTATGTACAAAGCTGGAGAAAGAGACATTTTGCAAACAGCAAAGTCTGTTTCTAAGCACCATGTGCTTTTCAGACCAAAGCTCTATGGGTTTTGTTCATTCCTTGTGGTTCATTCAGCATTCAACTGAAAAATCTCTGATGTTCCTCATTAGATTTAATATCTTGGGAAACATACTTCATAAGACGTACATTTGAGTCTGCTTTCATGTTTCATAAAAGCACGTTCCAGATCAGTGGCTTGTAATCAGAACTAAGACTTGAAGCTGGTTAATTCAGTGTGATAAATACATTTTAGAGGCAGTCTGACATGATAGAGTGATTAGACCAACCTAGCCATGCAGCAGTCTTTGAAAGCCAAGCTTACTCAGCTGTAATTCTATCTCATTAGGATAGCTCTATAAATTAGATTTTAAGAAATAAAGTTCTTATTTGAGATTATCAAATGCATTTATTTGCCGAACTAGTATATTTTATAATGTTATTTTCATGGCTTCACTGCAGTCATGTTATATTCCATTGCCACTGTGGAGCGCATGCAGGGAAAAGATCTGGCTCCCTGTGTTAACAAGGTGAAGAAGGTGTCTGAAATGACAGCATAACAAATTACCCTCCACTTTATTTATTTCATTATTTTGTTGCCTGTGAAATGGCCAGCCATGAAATACTGCCTGCTGCTGAATGACTGGGATGTATTCCAGGTTTGTAAACAACTGTATTGCTTCCTTGTGGAATGTCTGTTTTTACACTGGGACCCAGTACAGGTATTTAGAAGTTCTTTTAGCGACATACACCCGTGTCTGTGTGGCTAAGCTGGATTGAAATTGTATGATAATGAAGTGCCTGACCAACTTGAGTGTTTTTGAAACCTCAGGAAGCACAATCTCATGAATTGTGTCAGAATTCCCTTTAAAATCAAACTTGATGTGTTTGTATGTTGAAATCTAAGGGAAAGCACATTAGTGCTCACATGGTGAGGACTTCACCAGCCTGCCTACACTTGCACTGTCTTATATTCCAGGATGCATCAGAAAAAATAGAGGTTAGTAAGTACCTTGCCTAGTGTGGACATGTGCAGTTGGGCATCTGCATTTTTCTTGGAGGCACTGGAATGCCACTGCTAGAGTCCTGTGTTGTGGAATTTACATAATCTTGTGTTTTCAGAAAATGTTTTCTTTGAAAAATAGAACTGCACTATTGGATAAGTCAATAGAGTAATCAAACCAGCTACACATTATCAAGTGCTTTGTGTGTATCGTGTCCCAAACCGTTTGGGTTTGTTGTGTTAAAGTGTTTCTCAATAGCACGTGGGGCATCCCAGGTGATGCAGTTTAGGTTTGCAACAGAGAAATACTCTGGAAGGGTTCTCTGAAAGGTGTCAAGTGTTAACGCCTGTAGTTTTTGTAATGCGAGGTCTCTTCAACTCAGGCATATCGTTGATTTTGTTTAGTGTATTTAATGACTGATGCATAGGGCTGTGATGCATCACATTCTCATGATTGGCCAGAAATCCTGGCAAACGGTTTTTCCTTGAAAGGGAGGAGTGCATAATGCTATTTGTGATTGCTGTTTGTTCAATAAAGCTTTTAGTCTTTCAATTTATTTGCTTTCAGTTTTGGTTTCAGTTCACTTAACCTTCAGAAAACATTTGTGCTGTCTACTGTTTAAAAAAGAAGGCTCTAGCAGCCTCTTACTGCATTTATCTCTTGCTATGGTGCTATGATGTCTGCAGTAATAAATGCATCCATTGAAATACAAGTGATTAAGTGCCTGTTGAAGTGTCTTTTGGAACAGAACATTAGCTTTTGCTTTTAAGGGGCAGATCCTGGGCTGCATCAAAAGTAGCGTGACCAGCAAGTCGAAGGAGGTGATCCTGCCCCTCTTCTCTGCCTCAGATGGAGTATTGTGTGCAGTTCTGTTGTCCTCAACATAAAAAGGACGTGGAACTGTTGGAACAAGTCCAGAGGAGGCTACGAGGATGATCAGGGGACTGGAGCATGGCCCATACGAGAACAGGCTGAGAGAGCTGGGACTGTTTAGCCTGGAGAAGAGAAGGCTACGTGGAGACCTCATAGCTGCCTTCCAGTATCTGAAGGGGGCCTATAGGGATGCTGGGGAGGGACTCTTCATTAGGGACTGTAGTGACAGGACAAGGGATAATGGGTTAAAACTTAAACAGGGGAGGTTTAGATTGGATATGAGGAACAAATTCTTTACTGTTAGGGTGGTGAGGCACTGGAATGGGTTGCCCAAGGAAGTTGTGAGTGCTCCATCCCTTTTGGTGTACAAGGCCAGATTGGACAGAGCCTTGGGTGACATGGCTTAGTGTGAGGTGTCCCTGCCCATGGCAGGGGAGTTGGAACTTGATGCTCTTAAAGTCCTTTCCAACCCTAACTATTCTATGATTCTATGATTGTATGTTTTCCAAACTATGTTCATTAAAAATAAGCCAGCAGGTCACAAACAGAAAATGTTTATTCTTGTCATCCAAAGGAGCATGACCAGCAGGTTGAGGGAGGTGATTTTCCCCTTTACTTTGCTCCTGTGGGACCCCACCTGGAGTACTGTGTGCACCTATGGAGGCCTCAGCATAGGAAACATATGGACCTCTTGGAGAGGGTCCAGAGAAGGCTCACAACAATCATCAGAGGGATGACACCTCTGCTGTGAGGAAAGGCTGAGAGAGTTGGGGTTGTTCAGCCTGGAGAAAACTCCAGGGAGACTTTATTGTTACCTTTCAGTTCTTAAAAGGGGCCTAAAAGACTGGGAGAGACTTGTTAGCAGGGCCTGTTGCCATAGGGTGAGGGAAAACAGTTTTAAACTAAAAAAAAGATTCAGGCTGGATGTGAGGAAAAAACCCTTAAAAATTAAGGCGGTAAAACAGTGGCAGAGGTTGCCCAGCGAGGTGGTGGATCCCTGGAGACACTCAAGGCCAGGCTGGATGGGGTTCTGGGCAACTTGATCTAGTTGATG
>JBCJKH010016275.1:0-12086 GCA_039877255.1 Loriculus beryllinus
ATTTGGAATTACAAAGACTGATGTCCTTTTAGTTCCTGACACTTATTTTGGAGATTCAATTCACACATGTACCAGAGAGTTGGTGACAGAAAAATTTACTTTCAACATGATGATGAAAAATTATACCTTCTCACTACCAGAAATTTCCCAAATTTCACAATGATCTATAACTACACGTTACACCAGTGCTCTAAACAATAACTACCTCCCTCCATTAAAAAAGTGAAATCTACTTTTCTGCTTATTTGAAAGCCATGCTTTACTTCAAACATAATACATTTTCAAGAGTACAGAACTAACAATAAAGTGAAGGAGAAGCACCTGTTCCCTTTGAAACCTGCCACAGTTTTCCAAGTGTGTCACTACAAAAAATGAAATCAGCTACACTGAATGAAAACATGTTTGTTTCCTTTGCTGACTTACTACCTTTTCTGGTTTCCAGGTGAAACACCTGCTAGGGAAGGAGCAGGAATGTATTCATACAGTAATGTGATAAAATTTTGGACCTTACTACTACGGTTTCATTAACATTATTCAACAATAAAAGCAAACCCCCAAGATGTTGGTATTCTGTTGATATTCTTCCATTGTCTGATATGCTTTGGTTACAAATCATTAAAAAACACTAGTGCAATTTCAAAATTAAAATACTCAACATCTCAAAGACTGAGATACCACAACAAAAATCATTATAGCATTAAGAAAGCACCACTAATCTCTTATGTGAATGAACACAGACTAAAGGAAGATTCTGTAGAATTGGGTAATCCAATTGAGTGGAAACACTTCCTGATGGCAAGTAAACAGAAGCAGCACTATCTACCACAAAGAAAATCCAGGTTTGGTTTTTCACTATTTCTTTTAATCTCACTTCTTCTTTGTTTCATGTAATTTTTACAAAAAAGGTGCAACTTCAGCTTACCCAGTATGCTGATATCTACTGTCAACAAAAAAGCAGATTAAGCCTTAGATTTAAGGCTCTTTTCAACAACTTTATTTACTGTAGAAACTATATGTTCATTATAACTTATTTTTTTAAGCCAATCACACACCAACACAAACACATTGATAGGATTAATCCAGGATTAAATAATACATACGTTAGGATTCAGTTTCCAATCATCAGAAGAGTTAAAATGTCTTTTTCCACACCTCCAAACAGTGACAGCATTTTCCCTTACTCATTTATACTATTTTCCAGCTGTTAAAAAGAAATACAGAGACTTCTTCAGAGCCAGCAGTTTTGCTTAACTTACTTATGCATACAGATTCAAGGCTCTGAGCCTCTGCCCTCAACACCATGAATTCTAGTCCCACCTGAAATTTAAAATACTAAAGTGATTGCGGTGAATTTCTGAGAGTCAATCTTTCTGGCTGAATGGTTGTCTTCTTGATGGAGAAGGGCAGTTGTCCCTGAGGAGGAGAGTAATAGTAGGATTTTGACTTATCCTTTAAGTCAGACTAACCACATGCTGCTGAGTCAGCTATACATACAAGCAGACGGCAATCATAACATTGTTGCTCAAGTCTACCTTTCCCAGGAGCATCACCAGATGCAAAATAACAGCTAATGTCACTAATGTGATATTCTAGGTTGAATAGACTAGGAGATCAATCCAATGTTTTATAATGGCGGAATGTTACAATTTAGGAGCTAGACAGGTTACCACACTACAAGAAACAAGTATCAAAAGAAAAAAAAAACCAAACTAATGCAAGTATATTTAAAAAGTACTGCAATATTCTACCTCAAGTTACAAAGAAGTTGTGAATGTCAATAAATAGTTTTACTTGAAGGCTGCAATTTTTAATAGCAATCAGTAAAGTATGATCCTGTGTGGAGTAACGGATTTCCCACATTCTATATCTATATGGCCATACATTGCATATGTGGAAAATATATCAGCTTATATTTTTTAAATACAGAATTCAATTGATCATTATGTCTTTACCATACAGGATGTAAACTTTACAGTAAGCAAATATGCACGTTCAGTGGCCAAACTTCTGAAGTACATTGCGCCAGGGTACAACAGTTGTTGCTAAGTCTATGCAATTTCGGTAGCCACTGCAGTTATAATATAAGGAAGTTCTCCAAGAGGTAACTTTACTTAAGGTCAACAAGTCCCCTGACAAAAATTTTATATAGTGCTCAATCTCAGACATACAGCCAAACCTTTGTTCTTCTCATAACCCTTAGGCAAAAAAAAAAATAACGAGACTCCCAGACAACATACTAAATGATGGTATTTTCAGTACAGCTGGGATTCCGTTCTATAAATAATTTTAAAACTACTACCCAACAATGTATCGCGATAAAAAGCTGACAAGGTCTTGCTCAACAAGCAGATACAGGCATGGTTTTGCTACTAGGGATGAAAAATTTCCTTAAATGCCTACAATGGTTTTTCAGGTGCTTCTATAAATATGTTGCGTTGCTTTGCAATCAGTAGGGTACATCCTTTTGGTGAATGTTAAAATTAATAAAATCTTGAGAATCAAAATAAGCAACAAATACCACAAACTCTTTCACGCTTCATAACAGTATTATTCTACAGTACAAGTAGGCTTATTTCCCTAAAACACAATACACGTAAAAGAAAATGATTTTCGAATTCACTAAGAGAAAAAAATAAAAATAGTTCTAGTTACTAACTGGTATTTTTTTCAGGACCAAAAAAAAAAAAAAAAAAAAAAAATTCCTCATACTGGACGAACTTAAAACTAAAGTTACTAAAACAATAGGAAAGGAAACAGCAAACCACAGACATTTACCTTTTGCTAGAAAGCCATCTTAGTCCTTATTCTTACAGAATGTTTTGATTCAAAGCAAAACAAGCAGCATTCAAAACTTATTCCAGAACAGTTCCTAAAACATTGTACACTACCTGATTGGGAAATTCTATTTTGTCTTATCTAATCAACATGTTACCAAAGAGAAGTTTAAGTGCAATCCTACTCAAAATAGTTAGGTAAAAAATGGTAGGTTCAGTCAACAGGTCTGCTATCCATGCTTGCTTAGAATTCTACCTTCCTTATTCTTCATGGGCCTTTTTTATGTGAGAAACACTAAACGATGTCCATAAAAAGTATAAGACAAATGTAAAAACCCCATTCCTGCCTCATTAAGGATGAGATTTAGAGGATGCATGTGCAATACTTCATAACAAATAGAACTCTATAGCTTTTTTCACAGTGAAATAATGAAGGGAAAATATTTATAATTTTCATTACATTATTATTATATAAAATTTTGTTTAAAATATTTGCCTCTATAGTTAAACAGGAGGAAACATACTAACTACACACCTAAAATCCAACAACCCTCAAACTGCTGTATGTATCTAAATTTGTCCTAACAGGCTGAGCCGTCGATATATTCCATGGGTGCTTTTAGCCAATTGAAGCCCTGAAAAAATATTCAACATACTCAAAAGAACCTGGAGCAATTACATAAAGGAAAAAAAAACCAAACCAAACTTCCGTTTTCAAAGCAGATGTTTGCTATCTTAAAAGTAAACCAGAAAACATTAAGCCAGGCACTTCACAGGGTGAACTCCTGTTAATGAGTTTCTATCATCTCTGCAAAATTTTTATTCCCTTTAAAGTTTTTGAAAGTATTTTAATATCCTGATTTGTAAATCTGTTCTATCACATCTGCTTCTCATATTAAGCTCTTCTTCCAAGCTTACGGTAGCTACTAACATACTGCCTATGGAAACACAACACCTGGCTCTATAATCTAAGCGGCTATACCTCCAAGAGAATCAACAATGATGAACTGTCTTGTCAAAAAGTCTTTATTAGTACTACACCACAACACAAAAAAGCTAACAGACAGATGTAAGAGTAACTTTTATGCTAACCTAGCTGAGCTATTCTAAGAAAATCTAGCATAGATGGGTGAAACTCATAACAGCTATTTACCCACCATCAATGCAACACAAAACCACTGCATATTAATGTCCTGGTCCAAGCTAATGCAATAGACAGGTAAACTTCCATTTGATTTAATACCATAAACTCCCTTTTAAGAGGAGTTTTAAAGCAAATTAATAGTTAGCACGTCCCAAAAAAAGCCTGGAGGAGGTAGGTGGGTGGAAGGGTAATCTATTCATTTTGGATGTTGCCCCTTCCTTGAAAGTAATACTGATTTACCACTATTGGATGGCATGATACACGCAGGAAAGGGAAGAGCACATCACAAGAGCAAGTTCTGAAAGCAACAGAAAAACAGTAGAGTTCATCCCAGTCCATCACTCTAATCCTGAGCCTCAACATTCTTTCTCTTCAGTGACAAAAAAAGTCTTCACCAGCCTAGCACATTTTCTCTCTGAAGACTCTGAATTTATCTCATTTAAGCAGAAAAAAATTTATTAACAAACTTCAGAAGTAAGATCTCCTCCTCAGATCAGAGAATCTGAACAAGTCTGTGACACTGGTTCCAATTAAAAGGACAGAGGCTAGATAGCACTCCAAGATACACATATACCCCCGTAGCAAACACTAACACAAATGATAACTCCTTGAGTGCCATAGGCCTCAGTACATTGGCTGCATTTTCATTCTGGTAGAAACAAAAGGATTACATTTCATGCCATCAATCCTTCAAAGCTGTACTTCTCTTTTCATTAAACAATAAATGCATTTAGCTCAAATATTTTTAGATAAAAATCTCTAGTGATCCTGAAGCTTTAAGCTGCTGCTCAATCCCCCATAGTCTTAACAATTCAGCAAAATTACCTAATGCAAAGGCTAGAGGCCTCCAGATTAGGCTGGTTCCTCCCAAAGGATAGCTCCCCTCCCCAGTTGGGATGCAGTTCGCCCTGGGAACAACTTCATGACATCTATCTCTAAAATTATTCAGGTCAGTTCCACTTAGAAAAGAGTGTTAAGAACACCTGAAGAGCAAGGAGCTAAAACCCCAGAAGGCTACACATGTTGATTTTTATATACTAATGTCTCACAACTTTTACAGTGCTTCCTTCCACATTCCAGAGATGTGAAAGCACCTCAGCACTTCACACACTGGTAACATTAAATGTAACTGAAACAGGTTTTTTTTTTCTTCTCCCCCCTTATTTAACTATATTCGTTTTGGTTGTGTAGGGGAGGCCTGTTCTAGCTGTATCTATACTCTAACATATAAAGCAATAGCTCTTTAATGTCAATCATAACCTTCATAAATGGGTTTGTAACGAGAAAACCTGGTTTGTCATTCAGTAGGTATGATTGATGCTATATGAGTGAAGTGAAGCCACAGTGACCATCTCAATAACATGAACAGCTGCCAAATATTCATTTAGCAGAATGAGTTTAAAAAACTTTGAGCAGATTGCTTTCACAAGGCTGCTTTCAACAAAAGGAAACATAATTAATGAGCTAATATCAGCATGTGTCTGGCTAAGCTAATGAATATCAAATTACACAGAAACCTGTATAAATCATCATTATCCTGAATTTTAATTGAACTTGCAATTAAACATGACAAATTTTATATACACTAAACCTTTAATTTATACTTTCAAATAAGAAATAATTTATCATTTTTAGTATTTCATAGTTAATTTCCCAATATGTACACTTCTAATTAACAAGGACGGGCAGGAATTTAAAAGAAGAAAAAAAAGAAAAAGAAAAACCTGCTGAATAGCTTCACTGGTTACACCAACTTTCAGTAGATTAAAATCGGGGCAAAAAATCTTCTAACAGTGCAGCAATCCACTGCTTTTGTAAAACCATATTAATTTCAAAATTATCTTTTGACTATTACATGCAGCTAGAAGATAACTGGGCTGCAGAAATGTCTACATGGTAACTTAAAATCAGGTTAAGGTTTCTGCAAAACAAGCAATAGTTTCTGAACAAATTCATATATTTAATTTTGTAATGCTCTATTTATACTTTGTTAATCTTATTGTGGACAAGAGCTGTCACAATACAAAATATTGCTTCTTTATGAAATAATATCTTATTCATTATCCAGTTTAATTTTAATTATATATTCCCTCATTTAGGATGATCCCCTTTTGCTTATCTCCAGTACATACTGAGAACCTCAAGAAAGGGATTTCCTCCCCACTTCCTATTACTCATATGCCCCTGTTATATTTTTTTCCTCTTTATTTCATCATAATATTAATTAAGTTTCTCTCCATTTCTAAATAGAAAAAAATTAACTCACTGAAAAGAATGGGTCTTGCAGCTATGAATTTGAAGTTCATACAGAAGCAGCTGCATTGCTGTTAAGCGGTCACAAAGTTTTACTAGCACAGCTAACTCAGCTGGAAGAGTGGGAGGAAAAAAATACCATGACAACCATGCCAGCAAAACCTGGGGTATAGACATGGTAGCATGGAAATGTAGTGCATTTGTTCAAGCAGGTTCAACAAGACTAGATAAAAACTAGCAAGACACTAACGCTGGCAAGACTGCAGCTCGGAAAGGCTATGCACAACTAGATGTCACTCACACTGAAAATGCGGTCAAATTCCAATTGCAATTTATATCAGCGTGGTCACAGTGAAGACTTGAACACCTTCAGCCAAAAGCCTCATTGAAAGCTCAGGATAGGCATTACAACACTATCCATCTTTCAAAAGCAGATGGATCTTTTGAAATCCTTATTAAAAAAGAATATTATTCATCATGCAATTTGCTGAACCTTCAAGACAATGTACATTGTCAAGTCTCCATGTCTTTTTCCACTAGCTTACTGACCACAATAACGAAACAACTGGAGAGAAAAGGAATTCAGCTGAAGCAGCTTATTAATTCTCACAGCAACGAGATCAACAGCTTTCATAACTACAGCACTCAGTACTTAAGAGTGATGCCTCTGATTCAATGAGCAGAAGAATAAGGCATACAACAAAAATTTCCATTACTACTGCTAATTATGTGAAACATGTTTGGGTGATTCTTGCAGTCCTTGCTTTTCCTCAGGCCAGCTATATACATATCCCCATTCTTTTATTTTTCTCCACTGTGCTGCCTACTCTTCTAGGCAATGTAGTACCTGGCTATGCTTGGCAATTTTTTGAGCACACTTAAGAATGAACATATCCGCCATGTTCTTGCTGGCTAAATGAGTCCTGGAGATCACAGAAGTAGCTCAAGTGTTTCCAGACCATACGAAAGAAAGCTTCTTGTATGCAGCTCAACAAGATTTCATTCTTGTACATCCATTTCCCCACAACACTTTGAGAAATGCAAAGCAAATAACAGAAGAAATGGCAGGGAGTCAGGGATCTCCCAGAATTAGTTCTCCACCTAGTTTGTACAGCTCTACAAGTTGCTTAATTCTCACCCAACATTTTTTTCTCTTCCACTAATAAATCCTTCTGCAGACCATTTGCACACTTTTGCTTCCATACTTCCCCATTAAATCCACATGCAAAGCCCTCCCCTTTCTGACATCACTCCTTCCACAAACACAGATTCTAGTCAGCAAAAATAACATCGCCTACCCATCACCAAGAACAAATAAATGAAACAAACTCAGACATAATTCTCCTCTGGGTTTTCCAAGTGCATTTTGCATTGTCTGTCTACTCAGATTACAAGCCCCTCAGAGCAAGGACACGTTGTCTTCTTTGACTTGTACAGATCTGAGCACACTGTTTTTACATAAATAAAATTAATAGCAATGATAATACTGGTTTGGCCAGTCTGAATGCACATGAAAATGAGGCAGTATGTGCTTCTATTTTTTCGTTTTTTTCCTTTTACATAAGGAAATGTCATATTTCTTCTCATTTTTCAGACACTTGCAAACCTGACAGAACTGCATATACCACAGTTCTGAATGTTTAATGCTTTTGCTGAAGAGCACTATGTGCTCATCCAGGAAAGCAGCAGGACAAATATTTTCACACATTATCAGATAGCTGAGTGAAACAGGCTCCACCAGAATTTACAACTGAAGGCTACCAGAATTTACAACTTGTGAAATTGTGGCTGTCTGTATTTTCTCATTACAGTGTGCTTGCCAGAGATAGAGAAGGAGCTTTTTTTTTTTTCTTTTGCCATCTACTGTCTCACTACTTCCTAGTTAAACCTTGTCTCAAGTTATCAACACTCTCTGGAGAGATAAGCTTCTTCTCACTTACAACCTGTCACTAATAATCGAACTTTCAAGACTCATCTCGAAAAGAGACTACTGGAGGCACACAGGTCACAGGAATTAACTGCCACCAGTCCTTGTAGAAAACTAAGCTCATCAATCTATAGCTTCTCATCATAATTAGAATAACGGCTTTGAAAATTTGGGCTGATGTGGACTCGCTCTTATGCCACAAAGACCGCTGATTAAAATCTTGGTGTGAAAGTTAATGACAAGTGCTGTTGGCGTTGTCGTGGCGACAGGGACAAACAATTCCCTTGCTGTGACATTTTCAATGTCCTGCAGAAGAAAAACTGTCCTCTTTAGTGTGGCACTGTATGAAGCTTATTTATGGCTACAGGGCTTGCTGGATTGATGACTGTCGTAACACACTGTCAAATCCTTTACTGACACATTCATTTTTTGAGCCCCTGGTGCGGCAGAAATAAAACACAACAAAAATATTAAAGTATTATTTATCAGTATCTCTTTGAGAAAATCATGGATGAAATAAATTTGGTACATTTTTGTACCCAGATGTGCATTTATTAAATACATTAAAAGGCAAAAAGTATTTAATGTTCTTGATTACCTTGCAGTTCTTGACTGCGGTTTTGTGATGGATTTTCAACAGACAAAACCCCAAAACAACTAGAACAGTCAACAAAGCTTTAATACTACAGCTTTGCTTACACTGTATTCACAGCAGAACATAATGTATTGCACTCTTGGCATTAAAGTTTAACAGCTCACATCAGAACTGGTTTCATGTTCGTTTTCATGCTGAGTTTCAGAAAGATAGGCTGAGATTTCAATGGCCCTACTGGCAGTAACATGCTCCGACATTAATGTCTTCAGCTATTATTTTTGTTACTTTCAGAAATGAGGAGGTCCTACTTCTGCCTCCTCTTCCAGGTAGATTTTGTTTCTCTCACTTCAGATACAGTGATCATTATTTATTAACTTTAAGGATCTTGATAACTACCTGCAGCTTTTACCATCTGCACTGATTTAACCATTACAAGAATATCACTCTGGACTGCAACAAGTGAATGTATGGTCAGATCATCATAGAGAGGTCCAAATGTTCCTCTCAAATCTCTTCATTGGCACACTCAAAAGTCTCTGCACATAGATGTTTCCATACTGATCACTTTGTCAGGAATCAGGCTTTCTCTAGCTTCCAGGTTCAAATTTATTAAAAGAGGATTCACTCTGCTTTTAAACTCAAAAGCACCTCTGTCTGTCTATGGGGAAGAAAAACACAAAAATAACAACCAAAACAAGTCCAAGCTAATTTGCTCATTCCCAATATTACAAAAAGAAAACAAACCCACTGTCCTTTTCTCTCCCTTTTGCCAATAGACTCCTTCTTCCCCTATTTTTTTTTAAATAATAAAAATAAATAACAATAGTAAAATAATAAATAGTAATAAAAAATAATTTATCAGATGCCTTCTAATTTAAAATTCCTGAAGGAGAGATGTGTCACAATAGGACACTGTCATTTCACAATACTTAAAACATAAAGGGAGTGAGCAAAGGGTTGTGTCCTATATTCAGTAATTCCAACTCCATCAATGTTATCCAGACGTATAGAATAAGATGCAGAGAAAATTCTTTCTGTAAAAAGAAATAGCAATGTACTTTGTGAAAAAGGACTGTCCGTATTCTTATATTCATAATAAGCGAAGATGGGGATTGCTCAACATTCAGGAGCCTTTTGTCAACATTCTCAGCAGACATACACATACACATAGGTTGCTTCTAAGTATAGAAGAAAGTCAAACCCTAAAGGCCACCAATTTCAAAATTCGAAGACTGAGCGTGCTTAGGTATATTAATAATTTGAAAGAAACATGATAGTTACACAGAAGCTGGATTGCTTATCTACTTCCTCCCACTCATGCCCAATCCCACCAACCAATGCACATACTTTCCAATCTCATTTCCACCTGTGATAATTCCTTAATATCATCAGGAGTGCTCTCTTCTTGACTTTAATATATTTCTCAGACTTTGACATTCTCTATGCATGTTTACATGGAAGTGTCTTCAAATCTGGCCCCAGTTATACTACTGCTTCTCTCAAAATTAGGTGTTTGACAGTTGTAATAATTGTTATTCACCTATATTACTTTGAATCACCTCTATTTCTATATTATTTTGGATGACAATTTCAGATTTGGGGCATCATAAGGGTAAAAAAAGCTTATGTTTATTCTTTAATCTAGTACCTGTTAACTACTAACATACTGCTGATGCTCAAAGTCCCATCAGTAATTAAACTGTGCAACTTTGTCAAGACACTAATTAAACAAACGCTAAATTTAATTCACAGAACATTATGAAATAAGACCACTAATTTTAAAATTAGGTATAAGAAAAGATAATTATGAACATAATGAAATAAGACCATTAGAACTAAAATAAAAAGTGTTCAGATCTTCATCCAAATATTTCGGCCTGGAAATAAGACTGAAAAATTTTACTCGAAATTCAGACTTGATCCTTCAAAACTATCAAAAAATAAAGAAAAAACTATTTTAGTAAAATTAATCATTCAGATTTCTTAGGGAACTTTCAGCTAATACTGAACCATAGCAATAAAAAATATGGTTCAGAATTATTCCAACTTCTCTACCGCGGTATTCAACCCTTAAGTCAATATACAGGAAAGCAAATCTGACCCCCAACAATTTCAAGTCCCAAACACTGACATCATCCATACTTGATTTATTCAGGTAATCACCATGCTTTGGCTGAATTACCATACATCAGAGCAGTAAAAATACTTGCCCTGGAGTAAAAAAATTACTCCAGAGATCTTTTGTACATAGTTTTGCCTCTAAGTGAACCTAATGCTTTATTCTCTTTATTTGTAGTATCATTTGTATGCTGATGTTTGGACACTATTTTGACTCTACTATAAAATAAAACCTAGTTGAAGTACCTAAAGAAATGAACTTTCTTACTAATGAGAGACTAGGTATTGAACAAAGGAAGCATCAGTCAACCTTTTCAAAGGCCAAGCTTCATCATCTAAGCTCTCATCCACTACAGAAATTTTGAACATAACTCTTGTAGATACAATTTACTCCAGTTTTCAAGTATGTCTTGATAATCACTTTGTTTTCATTGGCTGGTTGTTAACACAAAAGCAAAGATATTGCAGGACTTGTTCTGAAGAGGGAAATTCAATTCTTTTTTAGCTTCTTATTGAAAAGGAGTTGCTTATAACAGGACACTGGTCAAGACAGCTATTTTCTCAACTGTTTCAAAGATGAAATTTCACAGTGTAAGTTGAAAATGTTGGGTGCAAGTCTTGGTGACTATGAAAATAGATCTCTTTCTATGGTATTTTGACAGCTTTAAGTTGTGCCAGACCACAATGACACTGAGACTTTGAAATGTTCGCTTAATGACCTAAAAGAGCACAACAATCTCTATCACTGACTCAACTGGAAACAGTAATTTCCATAGGTCCCAAAACATTGTCCATGGATGATAACCAAACATTTGATGTCCCAGCAATTCATTCATGTTAGCAGGAAATTAATTAAAACTCAAACACATTAAGCATCTACTTATAGTACTTATACACTGTCTTCAAAATGCATAGGTTTTGATCTGCTACATTTTGTATTAGAAAAAACTAAAAGTTGTAAATTCGGCATTCCTTGGTTCAGGTTTGGATTTCATTGTGCTAGTGAGTGGGCTTCCAATTACATCGATGAAAGCTACCTGTGCTGGTTCCCTGCAGTTATAACTTATAAATGGTATAATTACAAAGAAAAATTAACATAAAAGAAGTTGTGATCAATTATTCCCCTTTGTCAACTCTGTAAACGATACAGGGTTTCAGGTCAATTTAGCTACTAAATGCTGCAGAGTTGCATGTAAAGATTTATGACAAAATTTCAGCCTCTAATTGTCTTTGCTTTTTTTGTTTGCAAGTCAAACTTATTACGTGAAAGTGTTT
>JBCJKH010016277.1:0-26768 GCA_039877255.1 Loriculus beryllinus
ACCATGCCTCCCAAGGCTTCGTCCAACCTGGCCTTGAACACAGCCAGGGATGGAGCACTCACAACTTCCTTGGGCAATTAAAACCATACAGCTTTGTCTACCAGTGCTGAGCTCTGTACGGAACACGTATAAATAATTTACAACTAAAGCATCAATGAGCAAAGTAAGAGATTTTTCAGGCAGGCATCAAGGTCCATACCCCAACTGGACGACAGCCACCATGCCTTCCACTTTCAGGCTGCCATGTAATAAAACACAGAAGTTGGGGATTTTCCCAGTAATCTGATTAGCTGAATTCTCATCTTCGGTGTCATCAGTGATCCCAGGTCCCACCTCATCACCTTCTGGGGAAGAATAAAAGCAAGCAAAGAGAGTACATGAGAATAAATTCAAACACATTGAATTCCATTTCCATGACACCACCCTGTGTTTTCTACCATGCAGGAGTTAACTAATCCTTTTGTAGAACAACCAGCTGCTAAATGGGCTGTTAGGGCAAAGCAGCACTATAACGTTATATCAATATTGCACTGCATCCTACTCACAAAACAGAGTTACCAAAAAACTGCAACTAAAACCCTCAGCTTTGAAGAAATTAGAAGTGAAATGAAACAGCACAAAGGGTTTGCCAACAAATACACGTCTGCCTCTGAACCAAAAGCATCCTGAATTTCAAGTTTGCCTCTTCTATGCAGTTTGCGGTCACTATGAGAAACTGACTTTGTTTTAGCAGCTGGAATACAGCTGTGATTTAACTGTTGATAATTTCAAAGGAGAAAGGCCTATACAGAGATGAAAGCATATTTGGAGCTTGCTTTCTTCTTTATCAAGAGAAATCTCACTTTCTCTTTGCTCTACTCCAAGGCCATGACAAAAGGGGAAATCCTTTTTACCACAGGCTGCTGCACTCAAGTAGCTGCAAGTCAGTAACATGCTGCTTAACCATCCTCAAAGTCTACACCAGTCACTTGTGTAGATACAATATCCTTGCCTCAGTGAGCAGCAATTAACGCTTAAGAACAAGTGAGCAATCTGGTTGTGATTAAGATCAGATTTTTCATAACAACACATCATTCTGAGGTGTTAAAGATTCATCTTGCACCACAGATTTTATGGCCTATGATTATATTTAGCTTTAAGTGTAGCATGTTCTATTAATAATGATGCCATAAGGATATTGTTCCCTCTATTAAATTTCTAAAGAACACAGTATTTCCAGAGAGTTCAAGGTTTTCATTTCAATGTAACCACGCAGACATATCTTTAGAGGCATCTCCCATTTTGATAGTAAAGGACCTGTGCTTCCAGTCTAAACCACCACAGACACTACAAGGGAAGCTTAAAGCACGTTTTGCTAAAAGAAACAGAACTTGCTCACCTCTGTTAAGTGCAATGGGCAGAACCAAATGTCTGGACAAGACAGGAGGGCTAGAAATGTCAGCTATATCTACAAAGCCAACGATTTCTAGATCTGTGGAGAAACAATAGTTTGAAGTCAGATTTGGAAAAGGCTGTGTTCAGAGTCCATTTAACATTACCACTTCTTCCACCACTAAGTTTTCTGAAGCAGTGACAAGAGGCAGCACAACAGAGCCCCAACCTTGACTAGGGTGTCTAACAAACATTCATAGATAATACCACGATGCTTTAAGATGAGAACATAACTTTCATCACACTATACTGCTGTCCATGAGCTATGCTGCAAAGCAAATACAGAACTGTGCACATTGGTTTTTACACTGCAGACAATCCGCTGCCATTTTATGCATTCAAAATAAGAGAAAACAAAGGACTAAACCAAACCCAGCCTGTTTTGCAGCTGGAACTAAGGAGCACAGGCTTCTCCTTGACAGCCCACGTGAAGGACCTGGCTCAAAGGTTTTTCTCATAGCTGAATAACGAGCACCTGATTAAAGCCATGGAGGAATTCAGGGGCTGAGCACACCATAGGATGCATTTTCATGCACACTAAGCAAAATTTCCTTTCTGCAAATTCCTATCTTTGGAATGGTGAGAGGCACTTTAGGGCTGAATGTAACATAAAACCTCCCTCATCAAGGCACACTGTGGCTCTTTTTCTTTGCTTTTGCTATTTTGGTACAGACACACTCATTCCTATTTAAACACTATGCAGCTACAAATAAGAAGTGATCACCCCTCAGTGAGAAATGGTTTTTTTCCCTCTTGCAGATTTAAAAGCCCCAAACAAATCAAGGCAATGTTGGTGGCAGGGAGCTCTGGCTTGCAGTTCCTTTCCTTGCAGGATTTTACCACTATTATATCCTTATTCACACACAAGCCGTGCACGTTTTGTTGATGACCACAGGAAGTCTGCAGGACAGATGCAGGAAATTAAATTGCCAGAAGAGGCAGAAACTCACAAAAAAAAAATTATCCAAAAGGACACCTGGGCATACAACCCAACCATGCTGCTCTCTTTGCAAGTCCCAAATAGCTCTAAGCCAGCAGGAACTCCCATCACATCCCTTGCTGATTTAGCCACATTAGGCTGTGAAGGAGGGTGCCAACCTTCCAAAAGCTACAGCGCCTGACTGGAAAGAACAACGAAATGCCTGTGGCCACGTGCACTGCTGAGGACCTGTGGGCAATTCTGATGCTTCAGTTCAAACTTAGTTCTTAAGGCAAAAGCAGTGAAGTTCAGTGTATTCTGTCCCAGAAGTGCACCTCACCACTTGCAAGTCACAAGGATGGGCTATCTGCAGTGTCCACTAACGGGAGGGCTGAGAAAGAGTTTCTCTTCACAGTTGTGTTCTTTTACATCTTAGTATTGGTAAGAAGTGCCAGGATGAGGGACAACCTATAGACAGAGATTTCCTAAATCTCAACCTTTACATGTGCCCTTTTACCAGGTACACGTGGCTCAATAGGATGATGTTCTTGTCCCCTGATGCCACATATACCAAAAAATTACACAGTCAGCAATTGATCCTTGAAGAGAAAAAGTGAATGAAACAGTAACTATACAGGAAAAGTAGAAATTGAATGGATTTAAGTAAAAAGGCAATCAAAGATTTATTACCTGTATTAATTGCTTTAGGAATGGGGTCTATTTCCTCATCTATAATGAAAGGTTCTGGTCTGGGAAATACTTGCACATCAGATGTTAAGTGACCACACTTGAGTACAGCATGGAATGGTGTATAAGCCACGTCTATTAGCTTTCTAAAACATGATCAATTGTTATTAAGGAAAAAGTAAGAACATATCAAATGAAAACAGCTTGCCTAAAGCACACTAAATTATATCACAAAACTTTCTTCTTTCAACTACAGTTAAATCACTAGTTCTTGCATTGCTAAATTACAAAGCAAAGCAGCACATTATCACACTCATGGCAAACTAACAGCAACTGTGAAAATTAGTATCTCCTATCTACCAACCATAAACAGATGCCATTAATTTGGTTACACTAAATAATAAATATTGACCTCAACCAGTGAAGGTCAAGATGAAAATACAGTTAAGGAGATCATAAATTAAAAGGTTAATTAAAATACCTCATATCATTGTATTTCTTATTATATTTGTTTTCCATTACAGATACTAACTGGAAACCTTCACCAAGGTGTATTATCTACAAGACTACTAACCCAAACATCGACTGCACGTTCTTTAGGCAAAGAGGTCCATCAATGGTGAAAATCTGCCCTTCCCCATTGTTCAAGTCTATGAGCCGCTCCAGGCAGTCCAAGGAATCTGTGCTTTGAAGCTGTAAAAAACCAAAGTGAAACGTTTTCTGTTGTGTTTCCTTTTTACTCTCTTTATATGAACCAGAATATTGTCAGAAAATGCACACAACACAGCAGAAAAGCACCTGACTGGATGCTCTGAGGACTTTTTGTTATCTCACTCCCTTATGAGTAAACCAATATTCTTGGTCTCTCTTTCCCAGGAAATGTGCTCCTTATGTGGCATTTATATGAGACCAGATGCAGCATTTGACCTAATAACAAATCACCATCAAATATCTTGGGTTGGAAGAGACCCATAAGAATCATAGAGTCCAACTCCTAATACATAGCTTTAGCATGTTATGTTCTGCTTTGAAAGCAGGTTAAGCAACCACAAATGCCAGAAGCTCTCAGTCTTCAACAACACAGGAATGCCTTAACTAGTACAAGATTTTATTGGTAACGATGAGTGTTCAGCTCCTTTGGGATAATACAGTTTTTAGGAGGGAAGGCAGATAAAATTCTTGTTGAGAAGTTCTTACAGAATTGTGAAAACACCTAAACTTGTCACTGATAAAGATATTAATCATTTTTCCAGTTATTCTGATGTGTAAACAGTGCTTCAATCCAGCTTAATCAAGAAGATCACCCTTGAGAGAGACCTTGAAAGTGAAATATCTATTGCACACACAAGTAGGAAATCCTTCTGAGAGGTACAGAAAAATATAGGGGCCAAGTCAAAAGCAATACTATTGATAAAACCTAATGTAAGGGACTTTAGTCTTCTTTTTAAACATCTTTTGTTCACCAGAATTCTAACTACTGTGAAGAGTTTTAAAGCTGGTATTCAAAGACAGCTGATGAGAAAGCAAACAGTCACCCTTCTTTCAAAACTCAGGGGAGCTGTTTGGACATTGGCTTGGAAGCTAAAGAATTCTGCTCACTCACATTTCTACATAAAGCTATCGTTGGTTTAAGTGTTGAGCATCTTTGCAATAGAAGTAATTTATTCAAGAATTTAATTGTAGATTAAGAAAAGCCCCCAAAAGCATTCAATGTCATTAATGCAGTAAAGGTAGTAATATAGACAAATACAAATTGCATAATATTCCCCAGGGAGAAACTGGCATGATTTATAAGGATCATTACAATAATGGAAATGCACTAAGTAATAACAGTGCAATAATAAACTTCAAAAAAGACACTACCATTACATGTCACCAAATAACCAACACTTAAGCACCGGAATATCAACTAAACTTTAAAACCAAGCACAAGAACATCAAAGTATGTTTTGTGCTGACCTGATCATTAGTTCAGAGAAGACCAATAATTATCCAGTGCAACAAAGAAGAAGGTACGTGTTAAAGACATCACCTCTTCGAGATTTGCCATGCACATGACATACAACTTGGATGGGAAGGGGAAGGGCAGTGGGAAGCGGTTGTTTTCACTCCGCTGGTTGTGAGTAGCTAGCGAGTGCCTCAGGGAGCCTCTGCCGATGCCCAGGCAGCCATCAGTGACAAGAACAACCTTGAATGAAAGAAGATGGATTAGCAATTCCAAGCAAAGAAACATCTCTATCTGCAGAGGGCAACTACACACCAACACATTCCAGCAGCCTTCCTAGTAGCATGCAGCTTTATACTGAAAATCCCTGCTCACGTGGGATTTCCTCCACAGAGATGGGGAAAGAACTGAAAAAGTTTCCAGAAAGAGGTAAATAAATGAGAAACGAAAACTCAACCACTACAATTTAAACTATGTGCATGGTAAATATACACTTTGTTGTAACTTGGCAGTTAGCTAGAAGATAAAACCCATTTCTTCTGTAGAATCTAGAAGGCAACTCAACTTCCACTGCAAGCCACAGAAGCCATACAAAAGGTTGTATTAATTACCCTGCTTCTTTGCAAACATTCAGCTGCAAGATGCTCACACTGTGCAACAAAACTATCAAAGCTAAAATGTGCATTTTTCCATTCAGTTGCATGTCCAGAGTCACTCCTTGTGGAAACCTGGAAACCTACACTAATAGGTTACACTGACCAATGGAACTATTTACACTCAGCAGAGACCCTACAGAGCAGTCATATAACTGCTCCTGCAGCACTGCACAGCAACAGCAGGCATTATTTTTGGCTGAGAGGTAAGGAAAATCAAATACAATCGAAACTCAGTGTGCATCTGCTACATCCAGATTTGTATTCTCTCTTCATCCTCCATCTCTCTCTTTTGCAGCCTTTTCAGTTTTCATCTGAACTGCTGCTCACCAGTAATGTTTTTCTCTATTATAAGACTCTGCACAGTACATTCCCCACCACCTTTCCTCACCCCATCACCTGAAGTTCCAGTAAAATGAGCCATGACACAAATGAGAGACCAAATTGTTGAGGTCTAATCTATGCCTGGTTGTTACATCTTTCTAGTTCTTTGCTCTGAATGTCTGCTTTTCCAAGGTGCCTTTTATCCTTGTTAGATTATGAAGCACTGCCTAGCAATAAACCTCTATCTTTTTTCTCCTTAAGGAATATTGCTTGAGACATCTTCCTAGTTCACTAAGCTGCAAAATTACTGACCTTAAATCCTAACTGGAAGACTAACAGGCTCTTCAGTGTCTCAGCAAACGGGGGGCTGAAAGCAGACACTGCCATAAGCAAATGCAGAAGGCTGAGAGCTGCAAAGGGTGAATGGAGTGTGCGAGCAGATGCATGTCAAATGACTCATCTGGGAAAGAAGACAGTACAAAACACACTCAGCAGCAGTCCCATACTGTTGCTTGAGATCTGGAACTGTTACAAGCTCTGGAAACCATGAGGTACTGAAGCAGAAAGGTTACTGTATGTGTGACTATACTCTTTCCAAACTGAGTGAGGCTCCTGGGATGGAAGATTACACCCAGATCAAATGCCAAGTCTGCAAAATATCACTCTGGGGCCAGATTTTATAATACACTCCAGTACAATAACACACTGGCCAGCCTAGTTTTTTTCTGATGCGTATTTTAATAAAGACACACTTCTGTTCATAGCTCAGATACATCCAAAATCCTAATTCTCTGTCTTCCTGTAGCACCAGTGCGCCTGAGAGTATTTGAAGTTTTCATATTACATTTACATTTCTATCTGTACTTTACAGGGAGTACCAAGTATAAGCTAGATCCTAAGAACAGCAAAATCAGTGGTACCTGGCAAGGAATTGCTGCACCCCATTCCTGCTGGACAATATTGCAAACCCCCAGCAGCGCTGACTCTAAACAGGTTTTGTCATAATCATCCATGTTACTCAGGGCTTCCTGAAAAGACAAACACCACTGTCATTGCTGGGTGAAGGGTCCAGGAAACATAATTAGATAAGTCTGTATTAATTAGGCAAGTCTGTATGTTTGTTTTGCATTATAACACAACTGTATTGTTACACAATGCAAAGTTCTTGTGTGTGACCTGCGAAATTAGAGAGGAAAAAAAGAAGATAGAAGAAATAAGAAATGATAACACAAAACAATGACAGCTGATTTTGAAGGAATTAATATTACAAAAACAGCTCATTAAGAGAAAAAATCCTTTGCATGTCTCAAAGAGACAATAAACTCACAATCTGAAGCGATGCCCAACACGAAACATTCTGCTTAGAAAATCCTCCCAGGTATCGGAACAACCGTAATTTTATTCAGGAAGTAGAGCACAGGGAGCCTGTCTCACAAAAAATCTTTGGCAGAAAGAGTAACAGAATCCAAAACTCACATCTGCATCCTGTTCCTTAACCATAAAGCAGCTTTTCTCCTTAAAATGAAGAATTCATACATAACACAGCATCATAAGAAGGGTACAGATGTAAAACTAACATGCTGGAGGAGCCTGGCTGGATTCCTGGCTTTCAGAAATTCCTCAAATGAACTCTTATGGAGACTAATAGAATGCACTGCCTTCATCTGCAAAATGCAAACTTAGCAGAGAATATCTTTTAAAGTTTGTATGTTCTGGAAAAGACAAACCCAAGACATGGTGCCTTGGGACAGCAACATGTCATTTCATCCTGGTATTATACATGATAATCAGAAACACATGTATAATTTTTACTTGTAGTGTCTTACTGAATCCATGTGAAATTTCCCTCTTGCACTTTTTCCTTTCTCTTTTCTCCCAACTTCCTATCACATCTGTGAGGCCTAAAATCACTTGTTCTCACCGTGTTTCAACTGCTACATACTGTCAAAAGCACCGTCTCTCTACCAAAACACTTGACTCAAAACCTTTCTAAATGGCCCCGTCTGCTGCATCAGTTATCAAGACTGAATCAACATCTACACATAAAACCATGAATGTCACAGAACCACTGTAAGAACTTCATCAGGGAGTCTTTTCCTCCATCCCCAATTTCAACTTAATTGGCCAGACTCCAGTGGTGACCTGAAAAGCAGATAAATTAGTAAAAGTAGCAAAATGTTTCAAATGCATTGATTTCACCTAGTCTTAAAATAAGGGTAAACCACTTAATTCACAAGTTGTGCACAGGATAACATAAAATCACTCAATTTCACCATGATCTGGCAACACGCATGGAGCTTTGTTTTGTTCTCAAGCTTGCTGCTTGTGTGTTTCAAGCACCCTACCTGGAGCGTGTTGTAATCTCTTGTGAAGGGCACCATCAGCTCCCAGAGGGACGAAAACACCACCAAGGCCGTGAACTCCAGCTTGTAGTTGGTTGCCATGTGCTCGAACAGCATGGTGAGGCCATGGACAGCCAGGTGCTTCCGCTGGTACTCCTCAGAGCCCTCCACCGATACCGGCCGTGTCATGGAGAGCGACACGTCCATCACCACCACGGTCGGCATGATGAGCTGCTCCTCTCTGCTACCCACACCGAGAACCCTGAGCCCCTGCACGGAGGAGGAAGGGAAGGCCACACATGACAACTGAAGCTGCAGTTAGGGAGGGATGTATCTCACGCTCTCCCTCGGTGAGGTGGGGGAAGCAATAATTACCCTTTTGCCCACCAAAAGGTAGGATTTAGCTCAGATTAAGCCAACAGATCCGCTCCTGCACCACCCGCAACATAACCAACCGGCTGTACAGGCCTGGAAGCGGCGAGCGCGGCCGTTCGAGCCTCGATGGGGGAACGCGAGCAGCAGTGACACCCAGGCCGAGGGGAGCGCCCAGCACGGAGCCAGCCCTTCCTCCCTTCTGCCCCTCAGAGCCGCCTCTCCCCGCGGCCTCTCCCGGGGACGGGCCGGGGTGTTCCGAGCGCTGAGCGGGCAGCGAGGCGGGCGGCGGAAGGGAAATGGTGCGGCTCAACCCGCTCCCGCCGCGCCGCCATGGGTCCGTCACGGAAAACGTCCCCCCGGAACGCCGCGGCCGAGGCGAGAAGGGGCCGGGCCGCGCCGTGCCCGCGCCTCCACACACGGTCTCGAGGTAGGGGGGGAATGGGAAAACCGGTCAGGAAAAGCAGGAAAAGTCTGTAATAATGCACTGCCTAGGGAAAGAAAAACAGTTACATGCCAATAGTGGTGGAAGAGTACCACCACGGTAAACACTGCTGTGCACAGAGTGCATGAAGGCATCCCCATTGGCTTATAGGCCTCCTCCGTATGCTGTAAGTGTGGGAATAGTGATGGGGGTTCCGTAAACTCCATGGTAAAACTCTTCATTCAATTGCTTTAGAATTATCAAATCATCATCTTCTAACCCCCCTTGTGATAAATCCGCTGATTAGATTTTTACAGACATTAAGTCTTTGGCCAGGAATGTTATTTCTCCCTGTGCAGAACTGCACCATTATCAGTTCCACTCAGTACAAAAGGGTTGCTGACACCATCCTTCGGTTGCTCTGCCAGCAAGCACTGCCTGTGCACAGGGCGCTGCACTGTGCCTCTGCCTCCATGGTCATGGTGTAGGAGCTAAGGGTTTTTCCCAGGAGATAATGACTTTTAAACCTCCCTCTGGCATTGCCAAATAGACATGGCTGAAGATGAAGCTACGTGCAAGTTGTCTTGTTTAAGGGACCACTGCTGCATGCAGAGGAGCGGTGTGATTTACCCTTGCTGCTGTCTTCCGTAGCAGCCATGAGAATGGTACGTGTCTCACAGTTGGTGCTTTCATCTGATGGTTTGGAATGGAGATAATCATTTGTCCTCATATTGAGAATAACCTGTAGACAAAGATATGGGCTTCAGAGATAGACCCAAATCTATACAATACTATTTAATCTTCTTAGGGACTGCAGGTATTAAACTGGATTGGCTGTTCCTCCAGTAAGATGTCCTTCACACCTGACCCTCCTTTGTATTAGGACTCCATCAGCAGAGGCTTCGTGAAAATGGGATCATTTTCATCTGTCTCTGTCTTCAACAGCATCTCCCATCTGGCTGTTACGTGTCAAAGAAGCTTCCAGCAATACACTCAACCCTTGGTACTCCTCTTCCTCTTGAACAGCATCTTTGGGAGGTAAGCTGTGGAGGTTCATTTGATTGCTCCAGATCTCCTGTGATTGAGACAGTCCAACCAGTGAGTAAGGAGCTGGTCAGGAGCTGACCTGTAACAGAACTGCTAAACTTACAAGACTAGAGGTAAGTTAAGTGAAAGGCTGGAGGTGAAAGGCTGGAGAGCTCTTACAATTGATCTCAGCTTTGGATAAGATTCTGCTTGCAAAAGGACTTTTAAGCAGATCATTTTGGAGAGAAGTAAAACCAGTGTTTAGATAGGAGTTTGTGCGTATGTCTTCTGTTCTCTGTAATTCTTTTTACTTTCATCTTTGTTAGGAAGGATAATTTTCTAATACCATGCAATTTGTTATACACATTAGGCAGTTCTGCCATATGCATCCTTATGTTCTTTTTACACATGAAAAGCAAAGTTTAGATCATCTATTTATCTAGGTACTCCCATGACCCTCTATTACTGTTGCCTTAATGATCCTCCCAACTATATAAGAGAAGATAATAATATCTGTCTTGCAAGAAATTTAGGCTGATTACTTCACTGGGTGTTATGCAAGAGGGTAAGTGTGTGGTAACTTGCATGAAGAGCTTAGCTGAGAATGGCTTACAAGACTGAGATTCCCATCAAGCGGAAGAATAATGTAACATTCCCACACAGGGGAAAAATAATCCACAAAGAGTGATATTCTAAGGTATAGTACTGAAACATTGCTAAATAGTATATTCTCTCCAGCCCCAAATCACTGTTTCCATACTGCCACAGCTGCAGGCTCTGTCACTCTGGCATTTACAATTTCTCTCCCTTTCTAAATGCTATTCAAATAATTATGCAAGATATGCTAATTATCCCCTAATAAAAGGTATGATTACATTTCCACTCTGCCAGCTCTGGTTTCTACAGAAAGGCTTGAAACAATGTAGTCATAGAAACAAATGGATGCTCTGCATCCTCAATTTTACTAGAACCAAATCTTGCTCATGCTTTTCTCAAACTAAAAGAAAATAGCTCACCACTGCTTGGCTGGTATTCTGTGGGAGTGCAAAGCTGGAGAGCCACGGAGCAGCATAGCTGGGAATATCAAGCAGTTTTCATCCTCCTGTTGAGATTACTTAGGTGAATAGCTGGTCTGTTAGGTGGGAGGTTTTAACAGCATAATCTTGTCTTCAGAGCATCATCTTTACTAGCCCTTTAAAGTAGGTTCCTTGACAGAAGTCTCTCCACCTGCAGAACACTGATCCAATTGTTAGTATTACAGAATAACAACTGAAGTAAAACCACAAAATAGCTGTGGATGTAGGCATGAGGTGGAATCAGAATTCAGCTCAGGTTGGACTCGATCAGCTCCTCTCTATTAAGCCAAACCTTTGATTATAAATCAGCATAGCCTACAGTCATAAAAAACCAGACTGAAACCTGAATCTAGACCTGCCTCATTTAAGTCAATTACTTTATATTGACAAAAGAAAAGCAGTCAGTGAAGTAACGTTACTCATATGGAGGGAAGTTGGAGTACTTTACTTTTTTTACACCAGATTTTCTTTTGCAGGATTCCACATCTTGCATCACACAGTTTCACTCTCGATGCTTAAGATCAGCTAGAAACAGCAATGGTGGATATAAGTGCAAACTGCTGATTGGGAGAAGTCTTCAGTGGCTTCTGGACACGACTCTGATTTTTGAACCTTTAGGAAATGCATTTACCAAGGAGGCGGCGGCTACAATGGAACCGAATCATTTTCTTGCTTGCCATAGTGTTGGTCCTTTCCCTCTATCAGCTCCAGTTCAGGCCCTCTGCTATTCCAGCTCCACACTTAGCACCCCAACCAACGGACCTTGTCAAAGTGACCTCTAGGGACATCGCCAGCAACAGGACTGCTGTAACAGGCAATGTCACAGCAGCACCCAAAATAAGGCACTGTGTGTATGTGGATTCTGAGCCGATTGTGCCCATCACTACATCAGTGAGTACAACACCACAGCAAGGCAATGGCAGTGGAAACTACCCAGATGAAAAGCCACCATACGAGTCCAAAGGAGAATATCCCCAGGACCTGTTCAGTGTGGAAGAACGCAGACAAGGGTGGGTTGTACTTCACATCTTTGGCATGATGTATGTATTTGTGGCCTTGGCCATTGTGTGTGATGAATATTTTGTCCCTGCTTTGGGAGTGATCACAGAGAAGTTGCAGATCTCTGAAGATGTGGCTGGAGCCACCTTCATGGCAGCAGGTGGATCAGCACCAGAACTCTTCACCTCTCTCATAGGTGTCTTCATCTCACACAGCAACGTTGGCATCGGTACCATTGTGGGCTCAGCAGTGTTTAATATCCTCTTTGTCATTGGCACCTGTGCCCTCTTCTCAAGGGAGATACTCCACCTGACATGGTGGCCCTTATTTAGAGACATCTCATTCTACATTGTAGACTTAATGATGCTCATCCTGTTTTTCCTAGACAGTGTCATTGACTGGTGGGAAAGCCTCCTTTTACTGACTGCCTATGCCACATATGTATTCACTATGAAACACAACGTGCACCTAGAACAATGGGTGAAGCAGGAGCTGAGCAAGAAGCTGAATGCTGTGCAGGCAGCAAGAGCAGAGCATATACGGAAGGTTGGTGTCCTTATTGTTCAGAGGGCAAGTTGGAAATAATTCGTTCTAGCGTAAACCACAGAGAAACTGCATCTCCTTCACAAAGTGCATATTCAAACAAAACCTCAGAATACAGGTACTGGTCAATAATTATGGTTATAAAATGAGGGAAATGCAATCTAGATAGTAGAGAGTCTAGGAAATTAGAGAGTGGAACTAAAGGGGAGTTCTACCATTGCATTTACTAAAGATAGTGGTTTCCTATCTACTGTCAAAGACGTGGGATTTTGTTTACTGGGTTATTGTAAAGGAGTTTCCAAAAAAACACTTGCAGAACACATTCTTAGTCTGGGAACAAGACTGGATAATTGTGTGTTAAACAGAGAGAAAAAGGCTTCTGGTATGAGGCATTGTCCAAACCTCTTGCAGATGAGAGATGTTTGAGGAGATTTCTCTTTGCCCTTTCTCAAGTGAGGTGTGTTGCTAGGATGCTGATGGTATCACTTGTTACCCCATCTGCACTTTTGTCATGTGTCTTAGCTGTCCCACTTCCTCACAGACTGTAGCCTGAAGGACTGTTAATAGATCCTGAAAAAGCAGGTGAAGCAGTAGTGGTGTTCAATCGCTTTTGTTCTTGCTTGCATACAGAAAAGCACTGGGGCAGTTGCAGATGATGGAGCAGAGAAGCCAGCAGATGGGAGGAGGCTGCAGGTAGGTTCTATGCAGCTTTGCAGGGATCTGAAATCCTTATATTCTGAACCCCTCCCCAAGTTAGGCTGTGAATAAAGGTGTCAACTTCTCTTGTCAAGAAATCAGGACCAAAGCCTACTTTGTGCAAAGAACCAGCCATGCTTGGCACAATATCCACAGCTTATTTAAAAGTACACCTGGATGAGTTGTATCCTCAAAGGAATTTTTATAAAAATTAAGAAAGCCAGGCTTTCCAAGTGGATTTGAGTAGCTATTGTCAAATGAGTGCTATTCATTCAGTGCTTTAAACAAGAATAGAGAAATTCAGAGCAATTCTTACCTTGTTTCATGGCCAATTTTCCTCCTGGGCTCCCAGAGCAGAGGTTGGTAGGGTCTGTCCTTTCTCACAGCAAACACTGATGAGCTCATTCCTCTGAGCCATTGCATGGAGAAGCCTGATGTAGTGGCTGCAGATGTATTTAACATACCAGCTTCTTCATATGGATGCTTCTTGTTCCTCCATGCACTTAACATACCTCTACTAATTCATGTTCAGTCAAAAGCTCATTAGGACTCTGGTGTTGACTCTGGTGTAAGAACAGAGGACCATAGCTTTCAAGGACACCTGACATCACTGTAGCATTAACCTGAAGCAGTACATAAATCTACAGTTCATGTCAAGTTATGACAAAAAGCATTGCATGCTTTGATTATAATTTATAATAACATTGTTTTGAGTCTGTGTGAGCCCATTGCCTTTCATAGAATCATGGAACTGTTTAGGCTGGAAAAGCCCTTCAAGATCAAGCTTGCCCATTAAGCTGGCACTGCCAAGTCTCCCACTAAACCATGTCCCCAAGTGCCACATCTACACGTCTTTTAAATCCCTCCAGGGATGGTGATTCCACCACTTCCCTGGGCAGCCTGTGCCAACGCTTGACAACACTTTTGGGAATGAGTTTTTTCCCCATATCCAATCTAAACCTTCCCTGGCACAACTTGAAGCCATTTCCTCTTGTCCTATTGCTTGTGACAAAAGACAGAGAGGGTCAGAGTCCTCTGTAGAGCCTTTCTCTAAGGACAGGTTGAGCTGTTATGTCTCCCACTGTGAATGGCTAGTATTGACAGCCATCGTGTGAACTTATATGTAGAGGTTGCTTCTTGGGTTGTGGAGATCAGCCTCCATATAAATGCATCCCCAAGGCAGAAGCAAACCAATAATGGAGATGTTTTGAGGAAGAAGCTGCTATTGACTGCTGCATTGTACCTTTCCATAGCCTGGATCAGCCTTACAGCGAGGCAGCAGCTCAGCCTCCCTACACAACACTCAAATGCGCAGCACCGTCTTCCAACTCATGATCCACACCCTGGACCCCCTGACAGATGGTGAGTGAATGCCCCACATCTGAGGGACTTGGGTTTGCAGCCCTGAGTGCAGAGCAGTTTAAATGGGAATACAGCCTTTGTATGTCAAGGTGCTGGGCATGAGCAACCCCTCCCAAAATGCAGCTCTGAGCCTGACAGTGTTATAGGGGTGAGCTCTGCAGCAGTGGGATGGACATACCCCTTCTGATCGCATGGCTAGCAAGTACAAACTGCTCACATTTTGGCCCTGCCATACATAATTTACCTGTGTAAAACTGATTATTGCTGTGGTGGCAGCTGCTGCTTGAAGGGGGGGGAGAGCATGTGAAGCAGTTGTTGCTGGGGTCCCTGCAAACAGTGGCAGTCACTGCAGTACCTCATCTTCTGCTGTCTCTCTGACAGAAGGGGCAAACTCGAGTTACAGCTTCCTCCATCTCATAGAATGTCACATCTTCCTTCCTCTTCTTAGCTCAGCCCTCACCCCAGCCTTGAAGCAGCAGCATTCAATGCTGACTGCATTTTTAAGAAAGAGCTGCTCAACCTATATCAGTCTCATTTACAACAGGAAAATGAACACAGGGAGAGCTCATTACCTACACACCTCCCCTGCTGTGCACGCAGCCCCTCACAAGGTGTAAACCTGCACAAGAGGAAATAGAAGTTAAAACCCTCAAATTATCATTTTGACAGTGGTTAAAATCCCAGCTGAGATCTAGAACGCACAATGAGTTCCAATTATGATGGTTAAGCCAGTCCATAGGTGATTTAGACCAACACTGAACACCTCTAAAAGCCCACCTGCAACACTGTGGTATCGTCACTACTGTGGTAAACTGTACCCACAGCACTTTGCAGGCAATGGGCCAAGGGCTGATCAGCTCAGGACTAAGATATCTTCTTTTAAACTGGCCAGGGAGCAGAGAAGCCACATCTCCAGCCAGAACCAGGCTCTTTGTACATAAACATTTCACATGCTGCATTGTATCACCTTTACTCCAAACACAGTGGGGAAGTTCACTTTCCAACAAATGATGAAGCACATTAAAAAAGCTTGTTTTTTTTAGATTGTTCTTCCCTAGCTCAGCACATGCCCTGCCCCTCCACTGCCCTACTTGTTCTAAAGAGATTATCCCTTGTCCCTTCAAAGAGAGATTGAAGCTAAGCAGATCAACACCTCTATCACAGAGGTTACAAAAAGGACTCTTCAGATCAAAATCCCAGCTGCACAAACTGATGGAGGAACAAAGGAGGCTTGATAAGGACAGAGAGGCAGATAAGTGTCTGCTTTGACAGATTTTAGTGGAGGCATCCATCACATTACTAACAGTAGCCTAATAAGACCCAGAATCATCAGGGTTTGCTCTATTACCCTTGCTTCTGCTGGGGGCTGCAAGGCAGTTGTAAGCCACTGGCCTTGCCAAAGAGGCTGTTAGTACTACGACTTATGAATAATGGATAAACGGGGCTGGAGAGGAAATTTGGATCTTCTCTAAAAGACAACTTGCCCTCTTATTCCAGCCAGGCAGACCTTGAGTTACTCTCTGCATGCGGCAGCCACTAGATGGGAGTGTGACCGTATGTACTTAAGCAAGTCTAATACAACAGGATGCAAAGATAGGCTACAGTCTCTCCAAAAATGTTATTTTTTACACTCATTACTATAATAATACCACTGAGATAAGGGCAAAACCTCTGCCCCACGTACATGCCTGTTCCACTCAACACTGCTAGAACAGACAGCTCCTTAGAAAAGGTAATGATAAAGTTACTGATATTACAACAGCATAGCACTCAAAATCAAGGAGCCAGAGTCCTGTGAATCTTGTAGAAGACCTTACCTTACCCTGATAAATTCATACCTAAAGAAAAGGAAATCTGGACAAAAGGAATCATTTATGAGTAGATTGAGAAACCCAAATTCCTTGAGGATCTTGGCTACAAAAATGATGTGACTTGCTCAGGATGACTCTGAAAAGGGCTGCAAGCTCAGTCTTTGTGTTGAAAGCACCGCAGGCATTCAGTGCCCTCAGTGCACCTGGGTGCCTTGTTCCACTGAGCACCAGCAAAGTCCTTTCTTTGCAGCTTGTGCAGCGCTGTCTGTAGCAGATACAGTTCTGTAACTAGGTTGCAACATAAAAGATGATCCCAAATCAATTGATCTTTCCCCAAGGGTCCTTGTTCCTTCTTGGCAGTGCCCATAGCATCAGCACTTAGAGGCTGTGGCAAAGAACACTCTACAAAGGAAAAGGTTGCCAATTATTGCTCAGCAGTTCCTAACTTATCTTGCTGAAATCAGGTTCTCTGTAGGGTTTCCTTCTCTCTACTGCAGTTGCACTTTATTTGGGCAGCAGAGAAACCATTTCAGGGCAGCAAGAGTCCAAAACGTGGTAAACCAGCCAGCCTTCACCCTGCACAACCAGGTTCCAGAGGCAGGGTTTAGAAATACTGGAGTCTGAAATACAAACTTTGTTTGTTCTTAATGCAACAGCCCTTGGGGGAAGCAAAATTTCTCATCTGAAGAACAGATTAAGGTCAGAGTGTTTGCTTTTTGTATTAGGAAGGGCTCATTACACTTCAGCCTCTCTCTGCAGGGGATGAGGGGTTTTACTTTAGCAGTTCTAACATTGACACTGCATCCTGGATTATATTTTTGAGAAGCTTTTATTTTCAAATGAGAAGTTTTTGGTAACTTTGGGATTTTCTGCACTTTCTCTGGAAGGGTGTAGAAGCAGAGCATGAGGTCTTCTCAAGATCTTCAGTTAGACACCAGAGGGAACTGTTGGGGAATTAAAAGGAGCAAGGATTTTGGAAAGACTGAGGAGCCCCCTCTCATTTCTGATCCTCCAGTCTTACTCTTGGGTTACTCTTTAAACTCTAATCGTAGAAGGAAGAAGACAGAAGCCTTATTTTACTTCTGAAGGAAGAAAAAGGCTGCAGCAGCAGGGATGTCAGAGCTGTTCACTCTCAGCACACCCCAGCTCACGAGCTAATGATTCTGGAAATCAGACCAGAAGAGAGCAGCCAGCAGTGATGCAGACTAGCATACTACAGTCTCTCCTTGCTTCATTAGCATTCAATCACTTGCTTTAAGAGACTCATAATACAAATGGGAAAAAAAAAATGAGATTATATATATATATATATACACACACTTCCACTTTTAAACAGCAGAATCTCCCAATCCTCCAGGTTCATGCCAGATTTTAAAGGAAAAAATTCCTTCCTGCTGTTCATGTTGTAAGTCAGTGCTGTAAGATTCAATATTAGAGCCAAAAATTCAATGAACATAAGAGTGAATGTCCTGGAGACTGCACCTCTGGGTGGGCTGAGCCCATAGGGCTGCAGAGCCCCAGCTGCCCTGCCCAGCTAATCCCCAGCACTAGCAAGGACTCGTTGACAGATCTCCTTCCTCTCAGTGCTGACCTGCAGATCTGGCCCGCTTATAGCCAGCAACTCCTCCAAGTCTCAGCCCATCCTGCATGAGTTGTGTGTCAGAGGAATTAACACGTTTTTAAGTCAGGCTGATCTCATGAGAACTGGACACTGGCCTGGACCTAATCTGTTTATCCTGACAGAGAGATGCTCAGAGGCTCTTCTTGGGTTGGTGCTCATAGCCTGCAGCCTAGGTGAGGGCAGCAAGCCAGGAGCTTGAATCTGCTTAATCTCTTTCAGCCTGAGCGTGACCACCCTGACCCTGCTTACAGAAGCTTTTGTAACAGCTTCTGGGAAAAGCTGAACAGAAAGATGCACTGCCCAGTGGTTAGAGGAGACTGGGAGCAAAAGGTCACCTCTTCATTGCCCTGCACTGATGGGTATGCTTGTTTTGCATCAGTAGAGGGGGAACGAAGCAAAGTGCTTTACATGCTCTCTGGTAGGCTTCAGTACTGGCAAGGAGCATGGAAGAGTCCAGGCTCTTTAGTCACAACCAGCCTTTCAAAAGGAGAAGAGCTCATAGAATTGTAGAATCTCAGTTAGGAAGAGATGTCAAGGAGCATCTGGTCCATTCTAGGCAAAGCATGACTTAGACTAGATGTCCCAGCACTTTGTCCAGCTAACTCTTAAAAGCATCCAATGCTGGGGAATCCACAGCATGGGCAGCAGTACAGTAGATTAAAGGGGTGTGATAAAACTTTCAAAGGAAGTTCATTTACAGCCCAAGCCAAGCAAGGCACAGCCAATTTCTTGTGGCTGCTATGTGCAAAACCTGTAACTCTCTGCTTAGTTGTTGGGTAGGCAGCTCAGAGGATATAGATTAGAGCAAAATAAGGCTTTTCCTTGAGCCAACAGCTTGCTCACTTTCAATAGGAGTTATGATATTTGAGCACAACACTTAGCTATGGAGACACACAATAATAAAGTAGCTCAGCTGAGCAGAGCATGGTTTACAGTGGGACAAGTTCTTAGTAGTCCCAAAACCAGTACTGGACACTGCACTGGTGAAGATGATCTCTTGGGTGGCCTGGGCCATGTTGAACCTGGACACCAGGAATTTAGATCAACTCCAGCAGAGGAGATGTTCGTGGTTCCTTAGAGGAATCATTTTCCACATAACTGGAACTTGAAAGGTTTTTAATCTTTCCTTACCATCAGGTCACCAGGCTGCAAGAGCACAGTAAAGCCTCTTCAGCAGCCACATGGCAGAAGGAAGGTGTCATTTTCAGCTTGTATATAATCTAGCCTGAAAAGAAATCAACAGTCCTTTAGGAACAAAGAGATACTGCATTGAAACTCCTCCTCTGTTCTTCCTATATTTGATTCTTATGAAGTACAAATATCTCCTGGAAAGGATTTCTCTTCCCTCTAGGTTTTCTTTTAAATTAGAATGTATTAGTTACGTGTGAAATTGCTTACATAACTACCATAGTACTAAGCATTTAAATATAACAGCTTGATCAACTAGCAGCAGCCAAATCCTAGGGCCACAGCCAGAACAACTCACAAGTCAGTGCTGACGGCAATCCATGCAAGAGGAAAGGGAGGAGAGCTTGTGTGTGCTGGGGAAGGTAGGTAAAGAGGGTTTGCCTAGCTGGCAGCTGCTGATGAATGCATCCTTCTCATCCACAGCAAAATTTAAGGACAGGGTTGACATCCTGAGCAACATAGCAAAGGCCAAAGCAGAAGGATCAAAACCAGAAGGTGAGTGCATGAAGAGTTGGTGCTGTTTGCCTTGTTTTGTGCTGCAATTCCTCACCTTTCCCAGCACTCAGCACCCAAGGGCTGGCAAAGAAACACGATGGTTTATCATGTATTCTGTTATTACAGATCACAGATGGCTGCTATAGTAATGCAGCAGAAATCAATCGATGCGCGCTAACAGTAGGCAATAAAAGCCATCCCCCTGGGAGTCTAGGAGTGGTTAGTAAGACAGCATCCAAACACAAAGTGCTACAAGGATATAGTGTAAATTGCCACCAGAAGGGTAGAAGAGGGGAAATCAGGCCATTACAGGCAGAAGTTAGGTGCTACTGATCTTTTGTAGACCCTGCAAGTGAGGTGTTTGTTAAACAAAGTACCTTCATTTTACCTTGGAAGTTTGGCACACTTCAAGAAGACATGGAAGATTCCTCCAAGGAGAAAAAGCCAGGCTCACTCTCCAGCCTGTCTACATCTTTTTTGTATAACAGGGACCAATACTGAACCCAGAACTCCAGCTTCATAAGGTTCTTGTTAGCCCACTCTTCCAGCTTGTCCAGATGATCCTGCAGTGTGCTTCTCCCTTCCAAAGTGTCCACTTGGTGTCATCAGCAAACTTCATGAGGGCACACTTGATCCAATCAGCCAGATCACTTATGAAGACATTGAGCAACATTGGGCCCAATATCAACCTCTGAGGGACCCTCCTTGTGACAGGTCACCAGTTCTAAAAGCAGCTATTTACTTACTTATTTCTGTGTTCCTCTTGGCTATGTGGGTTACACAGGACAGCATAGAGGACATTGCAGTTATTTCCTTTTATGTGTCAGCACTTTCCTATTGGTGTTTGAATAGCTACCAAATGATTAGGGATTAAAGTCTGGCAGCACATGGGAGTAATTTCTCAGAAGCCTTGAAGAATATCAGCTCCCTGGAGAACACCATGTTCTACTAGAAAATAAAGGAGAAGCAAAGCTTTATATCCTCTCTGGCTTTTAAGGATGGCTTTAGTAAGATCTCCAGGATCCAGAATGAAACAAGAAACATCAGTTGTACATCAGCTAATTAGCATTACCCTGATGTTACAAATGTGCCTCTTACAGCAATTTCAGACAGGTCATAGGAGCATCAAGGTATCATTCTACAACAGGTGGGCCAGATTCTGCCCAACTTTTAGTAATCCACAGTAGACAGAGAGGACAAACAGCAAACCTAAGCAATCACACTGAGTTTGACATGAAATGGCCCAGTGACCACAGGAAACTAAGGCCACTGAAAGCAGTATTGTTTCTTATTCTTTTAGCAGAAGAGGAAAAGGCAGCACCAAGCAAAGTTCAGGTAACTCCTGCCAGTGACTCTGAAGCGGGCAAAGACAAACAGAAGGCAGATGCACCACAAGATGCCCAGGTACTGAACTAAGTATTACAGGCAGTAAGAGCTCAGTCCAGACCAAATGTCACGTGTCCTTTCCTTCTTCCTTCTCTAGGGCTTTTGGGGTAGGACCCAACTCATTTCCCATAACTGACAACTAAAAATAGGCTGTATGTAGCAATGAGATATATTAATGTGCTAGCTGAAACATTTCATCTTCCAGACACAAATCGGGTTCAAAACATGAACTGACTGAAACTGTCTAGTATCTTCCCCTCAAATGACTCTTCTGAGGTTACAGGAGTACTCCAGCATATGGGAAGACACAAGCAGCTGCCTGTCCTGTGTTTACCAGCACACATTTCTGTTTCCCAAATCCCTCCTTTCAATAGATGTAATTCACCTGTTCTGGTAAGGAAAGGTTTCTCAAGGACAGACAGTCAATGTTTCATTTGAGTCAAAACACGATCTAAAAGTTCATACTAGTTAACAGATGCAAACTAGTTAACATAATACACAGGCACTGAGATGGGCTATGCCTGGATTTTGTCTACAACAGCAAGATGTGGGTTGTGACTGCCCTCAGCCATGTTGCAAACATGACCTCTACCAAGGCAAGACCATGGTGAATAAAAGCTGTGCAGCAACTTGTGAGTGTGAAAACACTGGCTCTTTTTCCCCCCTGATCTACAGCCCTCCTCAGGCAGTGACACCTCAGAAGACAGCAGCTCTGGCAGTGATGAAGATAGTGATGACAGCTCAGATGATGAAGAAAACGAGGAGGAACCATTATCTCTTGAATGGCCAGAAACTAGGAAAAAACAAGCCATTTACCTTTTCCTGTTTCCCATTGTCTTTCCTCTCTGGAGCACTCTGCCTGACGTTAGAAACCCAGTAAGCATCTATCTTCCTTTTGCTACTGCATTCATTAACTGAGCTGTAGATTTCCTCTTGAGAAGAGTCCCCAGTTCTACTTTGCCATGTTTAGAGTCCTGGCATACTTGAAGTGCTGTTAATGCTGCTGGGAGTGGGACAGGAGCCCTGGCTGCAGCATATCACAGCCACAAGACCAGCAACTACTGATCACCTAATGAAGCTGACAAATCCAAATACAATTAGAGAGACCAGGGTCCACATTAAACAACTGATTACAGTGAAGGGTTTCAGGTGAATATTTTCACTGGGGGTTGTTAAATTTTCCTGAAACTTTTCCATGTTTTTTCTTTTCAAACTTGATTTTAACAGGACTCCAAAAAATTCTTTGTCATCACATTTTTTGGATCCATCCTCTGGATTGCTGTTTTCTCTTACCTCATGGTGTGGTGGGCTCACCAGGTGAGGGCTCTATTTTCTCTCTGCAGACAAGACTATTTCAGAACAAGCAGATGGAGGGAGAAGGAAGGAACAGCATCACTGTGGTTTGTTTAGAACACAAAAGGATTTGTTTAGAACCCAAACGGGAATTCTCCATTTCATTCTTTTCAATTTGACAAAATTTTCTTTTTCAAGAGCTTCCAAGGGAATTTGTGCATCAGTGAAAGGAAAAGTGCCATCAAGATTTATCTTAATACTGCCTTTTCATTGATGAATGCTTCTGTGCTGAACATAATTACCCCTCACCTAATTAAAATTCTAGGAATATACAGGTTCTGATTCTGGAAGCTGCTAAATGTTAACTCCCAGTGCCTTAATGTTCACCTGGTATTCTGGGAAATAAGATTTGCATCTTGTCGAATCAGACCCACAATTTGTATTTAGTGATAAATTGCACAGTCACAGCACAGTTGATCATGCCATAAATCCAAAGACTGACATTTCCCAAAGCTCTTGGATCATACAGAGCTGCTGTTAAATTTGGAGAGGGAAAGTTGGAAGACATCCAAAGAGGTGAACTTGGGACAGAAAAGTTGTGCTGTAGCTGACTTGACCTTTCTTAGTCTTGGCAACACTGATCACAGGCCCAGTGGTCCAGCTTTTAGAGCAAACCCAAGATCAACATGTACTGTGAAATCTAACTTTTTATCCACAAAGCAGAAAAATGTGACCATGTTTACGGGGATTCAGAATATTTTGGCTCAAATTCAGCATAAAGCCTCAAAAGAATGGACAGAGCAATTAAATTCCATGTTACAAAGCAAACAGCCTTACCCGACTCTGTGTTTATTAGGTTGGTGAAACAATTGGGATATCAGAGGAAATTATGGGGTTAACCATACTTGCAGCAGGAACATCCATCCCTGACCTTATCACCAGTGTCATCGTTGCTCGGAAAGGCTTAGGTGACATGGCTGTCTCCAGTTCTGTAGGCAGCAATATCTTCGATATCACTGTTGGGTGAGTATTAATTCAATGTTGAAAGATACCCCATTTCCTCTGAAATAGATAGCTGGCTGCTTTCAGTCCAAACATGCTCTTAACTTTACTTTAGCTGTAATTAAATGTAGGGCAGCTGAGCAATAAGTTAATGGTTTGTTTAGAAACCTAACCCAACCTGGAAAGACAGATTTTTATACCTTAGTTCATCATCATCTCCTGATTCTAAATCTACACAAATTAATTGTGCTTTTGTCTTGAAAGAAAAACATTTACAGACAGGATCCTTATTTAGTCACTCAGAGATCCTGTGCAATCAAAGCTCAGTATCTGCGCCTGCACTTTCTATCAATAAAGCATCAGGAGATTCTTATTATGGAGTGCTGAGACACTCAATTTATAGGTGTTATTTTAAAACCCCTTTTCCATTCCTGGATTGCATTATGATGGCTCAAGTATTATCCAAATGCAGCTTTTGACAGGAACAACATCAGTTTTAGATTGATGCTGAGTTCACTGAATACAATCATGCATTTTTTCCTCTCTTAACAGTTTGGGAAAATTGCTGTTATGGTGCAGAAAATGAACTACCTTAAAACACTTATTTCAATTACTTTTCCTTTACTTGCAGTTTGCCAGTTCCTTGGTTCCTTTACTCTGTCTTCAATGAACTCAATCCAGTTGCAGTCAGTAGCAATGGTTTGTTTTGTGCAATTGTTCTCCTTTTTCTCATGCTCCTCTTTGTGATTGTCTCAATCGCTGCATGTAAATGGAAAATGAACAAACTGCTGGGGCTCACCATGTTTGCTCTTTACTTTGTGTTTTTGATCATCAGTGTGATGTTAGAAGACAAGATAATATCCTGCCCAGTATCTGTGTGACATTTGGACGCTGCAGAATGTCTGTAAGCATACATCAAAATCAAAAGGGATTTAAGGTAGCAATTGTTCTACTGAAAAAAAGCAACCAGAAGTATAACAAACTTACTGAAAATGAAGCATCTTTAATATACTAAAAGCGCCCCAAAACCTCAAGCGGTTTGTCAGCCTCTGCTATTTTTCCTTAGGATCAGAAAAGGTCAGATAATGGAGTAAACAGTATCAAACAACATACAAGTTTAGGCAGTCATGGAAAGGCTGGCACGGAATAGATACATGAAGGGCTATTCCCTCAAGTTAATGGAGCCAATTTTCAGCACAGAATGTTTGCTCAGTACAGAAGTATTCCCGTCCTCAAGGTCTGTGCTGCAACTAGTTTGCTATGACTGCCCTAACTCAGAGGTAGTTTTCATCCTTTCAGTGAATGCCTCTATAAAGCATTCACAGCTGGTACTCTACACATACCTCCAGGAAAGTGAATGCAGATCATGATGCACTTTAGAGGAAATGCTTTTTCCTGGTCTTCTTCAGATGGTGAGAAATGCAATATGAAGGTTTTCAAGGAGAAAGCAAGGCAGTAAGTTATTTCAGCATGCAGAAGAACACAGTTTGAGAGCTGCAGAGCAATCCTGAAAGCTGTCCACATGGCTCTTGTTAAATCTGTACCTGATCTTGCAATATAATCCCTAAAACTCACTTTAAGTGCCACCAGTACAGGTGTGATGTCATCAGGATTTACATCTTCCTGTAACAAGATTAAGTGGATCTGGGGTTAGAACATTACCACTAGCAAAAACTAAATCCAGGCATCAGAAATACTACAACCAGAAGCTGATCTGCTTGAATTTTGTTTTCATCCTGACACTAATCTCTGAAATACAGATTACTGTATCCAGAGCTAATTCTTGTTGTTAGCACTGTCTTCTACATAATCACTATGAAAAAATGCCACTGACATCAACCACCACCAAACCTCATGGGTTTATTATTAACAATGCCTCATGTGAGCAAACAATGTAGTTAGAGTTGCAGAGATTTCTGTCGTTCTAATCCATCTAATAAAATGTTAATGAAAAAAAACAGAAAGATTTTCAGCTTTTTATTGACTCACTGTAAAACTTTTTTTTTGGATGAGACAGGGAAAAAAAGACAAACCCCTTGACATTGTGAACACTGACTTTGCATATTTTAAAGGAACTACAAACCAAAGCAAACATCCAACATAGTGGGTTTTGGTAAATAAAATTTAAACATTACATATTTACAAATCTACAACCATTCATTTAAAAAGTGCTGCTTGCAGACTAACAAAGTACCATTTTTAAATCCCAGTGAGATATCATCCAGAGATAACCCTCTCATTACTATCTGCATCTCCCATTGGTTATACAAAGATTTTACGTGCAGGAATTTTCGCTTTCTTGGGGTACAAATCATTTCATTCACCAGCAGAATCTGAATTCTTCAGGTTGTAACTGTACCAACAGCAAACCTTCTCAAAATGGGAAACAGTTTAGCAGTGTCAGAGAAACAGCACAACTTCTATTCACATTTCAGCATTTTATCTCCAATAATTATTCCAGTGGAACCATAAGTAAAGCAAAATATATATTGCACTGCAAATGTAACACCTTTGTTTCAGGTTGGTTTTGACATAAGCATTATTTAGTACACAAAAGGAGAAAATTCAGTTCATACAAAATTTTAAATTGAAAATATGTCTCAAATATTTTATTTATCCATCTTTGTGGTATTGGAAAATATAGTCAAATTGCTTCTCTAATAAAGGACAGTGAGAGTTGAAAACTGTTTCTACATTGAATTTTCTGATGCTTAAAAATTATCCACCTCAGGATCTATATTTTGAACATTATGACTCAAATGAGGAAGATTTCCCACTTAACCACTATTCCAACTATATTTCATTATAGTATTTCTATGGTTGACTGACTTGCCACAGACTTCATAAAACAATTCATTAAGTATAGCGATGTCACTTGATGAATTACTACATCATATAGTAATTTAAAAGCACACCCAAATAAACATCATCAGTGTTTCAGGAGTGCTACCGAGGATGCAAAGACACAGTAAGATTTCCTTATCTGAAGGATGCATATAGAATCCTTCTCACGGTACAATATATACTCTTCTGATAATATTGGCAGGACTTGAATGAAGTGATAAACTTGTTTGCTTTACAAGTCTGAAGGCAGTTGGAAGTACTTACAATGAAGCTGGGACTAGAATGGAGAAAGTGGGCCATGTATTACAAGTGTTGCATCTATTCCTGTG
>JBCJKH010016278.1:0-13836 GCA_039877255.1 Loriculus beryllinus
CAGACTTACCCCATTACAATATGCATTTTAGATAAAATTCCATCTGGCATATGGTCCCAGCAATTCCCAGCTGGTGCTGGTCCTGCCCACTGCCGTGTGATGGATGGGGAAGGTCTCATTGCTGCAGCCCTGCTGCCTCCTTCTCCTTGATTTCCCAGGGGGGTTTATCCCCAACATGAATAACCTCTCGTGCACACCCTCCCCACCAGCTGCTCCCCTGTTTGGGATTGAGGCCTTGTGATGAGGGGCTGCCTGCTGCTACCACAGCCCCAAAATCTCTCAGTGGGCTGCTGAAGCTGTGGACAGGCTGGAGGATGTGTTTGGGAAATGGATGCAGTAGGTGGGTGCACTGGGGGGATGCAGCAGGAGGGTGCAGGGGCTGGTGAGAAGGAAGCTGTAGGCAGGGCTGCCCAGATTAGCATTCCTGACAGGCCCACAGCCTAAAGCTGCCATGCACACAGGAAAAAGTCCAGTAAATAGACTTTTCGTAATCCTGTTTGGTGCAGTCCAAATCCTCCTGGCCCTGGCTCTCCTGGGCTGTAGCATCAGGGTGTGCCCCCAGCCCCTGGGGAACCCCAGTGCAGGGCACAGATGGGCCAGTGCAGGCAGGAGGCTGCTGCAGGGTTGGGTGCTGCCTGGGGAGGATCCTCCTCACCGTATCCCCCAGGATGGGGTCTTTGGGATAGGCCTGCACACAAGCCCTGGCACAGGGGGAGCATCAAACCTTACCATGGTCCCACTTATAGGTGGGATGGGCTGTTTAGGGTGGGGGACACTCCAAGCCCCAGGGGGTGCCCTCTCAGATGGGAGTTACCCCTTCCCAGCAGGAGCCTGGGTGTCCCCGAGGCTAATTACCCAAATGGCCTCAGGCTGTGTGAGGCGGCTGCTATTCCCTAATACAATTTACCCTCAAGTGCAATTTAATTTTCCTCGAGGCTGGTGGCCGGCCCCCCGCACACCAGCCACCTTCCCACCCCTTTGCGCTCACTCCCTCCCGCTTTGCCCCTCTTCCCTTTCCCTCCTCAGCACGGATGAGAGCCTTTCTCCATCGGCATCCCTCCTCGGACCATAAAGTCACAGGGGGTTCGCTGAACATCAATTAATTTTCAATTACAATTAGCGACACCCCACTCGGCAGTGCCTGCGAAGGGAGAGGCTTCCTCCGGCCGCTGGTGAGTACCTGGGTCTCACTGCGCTTGTTCTTGCTCCAGGTGACCGCTGGCAATAGGATCTGTGGGATGGGGTCATTGGCAGTTATCGGGGTAATTAAGAAGTGAGGAGCAGTAGGGGCTGTGTACATGGGGGCTTGGGGTGCACTGCTCAGAGGCTGGCTGTGGCAGCTTTGGCCCCATAAGGATGTGTCCACCTCGGGCTGGGGAGCTGGTTTTGTTAGGCGAGGGGACTCTGGGAGCTGGGATGAGACCCAGCAATCTCGCTGCACGGTGGCACAATGCCTTGCTGTCAGCTGAGCTCCCGGCACCTCCAACCCCACTCAGGCTTTGCTGATGAGGGGATATGGCTGGGCTCACACCCACCAGGCATGGGCCAGACAGGGGTCTTCCTTACACCCCCCCCTAATTTTGCCTTGAAACCTGGGAACAATGCACTGATGTCCCCCTCGGTGACATGCTGCCCAAACCAGCCACAGTTCCTGCATGCCTGGGCTGGGGCACACCAAGGGAGGCTGGGGCTGGGTCTCAGCAAAGGCTCTGGGGTTTACCTGCTTTTTTATTAGTAATACTGGTGGGTAAGGTGCCGGGAGCACTATCCCTGCTTGTCTGTGGGGTTTGCATCACATTGCTTGTGTCTTCATCTGGCTGCAGAGGGGGTTCAGGCAATACCAAGGAGAGAGCAGGATATCTGTATGGTGCCAGTGACCCCCAGAACTGCCCCAGAAATACAACCTGATGAAAATCGTGGCATTCACCCTTCTGCAGGCTGGTCACTGCTGTCCCTTAGCTCTGTTTTAGCTCTGGGAGGAGGAGAAAGCCTGGAAGGGGATTTTACACCATCGACATGCAAACACCGGGTCCTCGGAAAGCATCTTGGGTGGCACAAAAGGTGTTTGCTGAGCAAGAGGCCCATGCCCACCTCCCCGCGTGCCAGGATAATGGGTTGTGATGGAGAAAGTTAACCTAAAGGAAACCAAAAAACCACAAAGCAACCAAAAAGAACCTAGAGATAAAAATAAAACAAATCAATCAAACAAACAAACAAAAAACCCAAACAAAACCCCCACAAAACCAACAAACCCCACAACAATAACAAAAAAACCCTACACCAGAATAAGGAACAGAGGGAAAGCAAGAAGGATGGAAGGCAATGCTACAGGGGATGAAGGCTCTACCGGGACAGTATGACAAGCCAAGAGTGAGCAGGGAGGAAGATGCTGGTGGGGGTTTATTTTTAGTGGACACTCGGACACTCGTGGTGGCAGCGCGCTGGCAGCACAATGCTCCCCGAGGTAAAGGCTCAGCACTCCCTTTGCCTGCCTGTCGCTGCCGTGAGCGAGCAGGGCAGAGGGGCCTGGATCAATCTGGCAAAGCAGAAAAATGAATGAAAATTGAATTCCCCGAGGAGAAGGGATGGGGGGAGCTGTTATCCCAGCTGAGAGATAAATCAGAGCGTGCTGGAGAGCGGGGGATGGAGACGACTCCTAACAGCGGTGAAATAATTAAGGAAATAGGTTGGAAATGCAAAGCGGTGGGGCAGGGAGGCCACGGGGCAGTGTCCGTCTGTCTGTTTGTCCGCACATCCGGCTAAACTTCTGTAAATGTGCCTTAGGGACCTGCCTTCCTGCGCGCTGGGAGCCCCGCTCCGCGCTGCCGGCTGGCTGGGGACCGAGCGGGCGAACGGGACAGTGGCCCCTGCCCCAGGGGGCTGTGGAGCGCAGGTGGCCGCGGCAGTGGGGCCCGGGTTGTGCTTAATGCACTTAAGAGCTGGTGCTTGATTTAGGGGAGAAGGGGAGGGGAAGGGATGGGATTCATCTCCCCCCGTGGTGAGGAGGCGATTCTAGCGCTTGGTGGACTGGAGGGGGCTCATTCCTGCAGTGAATGTGCAGAGATGGGCTGGGGGTTTGCCGGTAAACCAAAACTTTGGTGTTAAAACCCAGCAACTTATTGACAAATTACAGGTTTTTTTCCTGAGCAACCATTTACCTTAATATGCTTCTTAGGTTTTATCACTTTTATTTTTAATCAACTTTTTTTTCCCCCCACCAACTCTGTAGTTGTCACGTTCCATTCATATTCAAAATAAGTTGCCTTCTACCAAGAGCTTGTCAGGCAAACTATCAAGGGTGTGTGAACTGGGGCAGCATTTCATGGCTAATGAAGCAGCTATGGATCTCAATGACACTCGCAGAGCAAGCTTAGAATTAGAAGGCCAAAAAGATGTATTTCTCGTGTTATCACTTAAATGAGTCTCTTTTTAACATTAATCAGGACTGGAATTACATGCAGAGGTTCCATGTACATTTAGAAAATGGTGGATTTCAGGCAGGGAATTAAACTTCTTCAATTTCATGCAAGCTAAGAATCATCTTGCCTTTTACTAAAAATGTTCTAGTGTTATAACAATCACTATTATTCTGTAACTCTTTAACTATGCATATAGGATGATCACATTCCCTCTTATGAGCTCTCTTTTCAGGAAATCAGAATATCAGAACAAATATGTAGTCCAACTTGGAGCAGAATTGTGTTACTTTCCCTGTGAAGTTGCATTTTCAGAGAAATAAACTTTCTTATGCATGCTATTAAAAATAAATAGATATTTCTGATATTTCTTTTAAAGCAATTCTTCCTCCCCTGTATCATCTAACGGCATTTATTATGTGATGCAATAACAAGTAGGACCTGACTTCTTCCTGATAATCACTTAGTTTCTGTAAAATATTAATACATAACTGGTCAGAATGCTCTGCTGAATCATTGTTTTGAAGCAGAATAATAAAATATGCCAAATCATTTCCATTAGCACTGTTCAAGATTACTGAACTGGTGATTATTGACATAGGTACTGACTCTTCAAACATGTTAGACTACATTTGTTGATTTTATTGGGAATCAAGATAACTAAACTATTTCAGTGTTCTTCTTTGGGTATTTGCTAGGCTGGGCACAAAAGTCAATGAAACTTTGGAGACACTGTAGAAACTACCACACTCCTCATGTTCAAGAGGCTAGAGTGTATTTGTCCAGTTTCTGTGTGAAGAGAGTTCAGAAATTTGGCAGCAGTCTCTGATTCAATTTTACAGCTCTCTGTTAATAATAAACCAGAGTGGGAAAAAGCTTGTTCAATTAAAAAAAAAAAAAAAAGGAACAAGGAAAAAAATAAAAGCTGTACAAACAGGTCCTTTTCTGTGATAACTATGTTAATAAAGTCATTGCCATTCACCTCTAAGTACTCTGCTCTTGACTGTTTGCTTTTGACTTTGAAAGGTACCATGCTTTTGTAATACAAATATGTTTGCTAAAGAATGGAGTTTACTAATCTGTGATTGTGAGGTTTTTCTGTGTGTGAACTAGGCTGAAAGATATGCATATTTTCGCCCTGGGTTGGCTTCACTAGTTTATACTGGGGCAAGTTCCATAGTACAAGGCTAGACATGCAAGATGTGCTTGCAGAGGACAGCCTGGCTTATATTACCTCTGAGGCATTTCAGCTGCAGTATACGCTTACATTTCTGAGAAGAGCAAAAAACTCTGTTGTTGAAGACTTACCTCTTTAATTAAAGATCCCATGTAAAGGGCAGTCAGTGGAGTCTGTTCTGCTGGTTTGACAACCACTGTGTTTCCACAACAAAGAGCAGGGGCGATCTTCCAGATGAACATAACCAATGGGAAGTTCCACTGAAAGACAGATGAGAAGGTATATCCTATTTCTAATACATCACCAAAATGCCTTTGCTTTTCTACGATAATAGTGCAAATTGTCAACTGGGTCTGAACTTTTTGTGAACTCTTTTCAGAAAGAAGATTTTGTGAAAAAGCAACTGGCAAGCCATGTTATACAAAGACCAGTAATTTTGGTACATGTTAGTCCAGGAGATCCAAGGTGTTAGTTAAAACCTCAAGAGACAATGAGTGTTCTCCTCTAACAAAACTTTATAGAAAGGTGCTGGATTAGAGGTGTAATTGGGAGCTTTGCTCTATTAAATGATCACATCAGTCGTCAATCCAGTTTTCTAAACAAGACAAGGTAATAATGCTGCCCCTGCCCTCTTTCCTGGAAGTTTCATTGGCAGTTCCCTGTTGAGGTCATTACAGCCAGACTGCAGAGCAGTGGACTTCTTCGGGCTGCATATTCAGCAGTACAAGGGACAACGTGGCTGAGTGGAAAATGGGTTGTCCTTTTGAGAATATTTCTGATAGTGTTGGAAGCACTGAGCCCATGAGCCTCAGTACAAAAGACACAGTAGACTTTTACAAAAGTGTGGGAAAAGGCAGTTAACAGTTGACTAGTATGTCAGAAAAGCTTGGAATAGTGAAACTATTCCATGTAACATGCAACTGTTCTTTATCTATTTCCTTATCTCATTTCAGTCTCACCCCACCCCAAAAATAACAGGAGAACAAATAACACAAAATGAGACATCACAGGATTTTCTGGATCATCGTCAGTAGAGTGAAACTGAATGTGTGAAAGGGAAATAGAAATGATGAGTTAGCAGAAGTGGTTTGCAGCATTCATATATTTCTTAAAGTTTTTGTTTATGTAAAAACATCCAGCTTAGTGGGTTGACAATTCAGTGGAGAAGCAATAAAGGTACAGTTGGAAGTACTTGAACATCTTTTAAGTGAAGCTCATGTTTGTACTAACTGATTATAATTCTTGGACGCAATTTTATTACTAGTGATCACATCTAGTGTTTAATGTAATTTAGCATATCTTGAATTTGAGTGCTTTATTTAAAATGTCTTGTGCCTGACCTACAAGAGAATCTAAACCAGCAGAATCCCAAGCTCTCTAAGATGCTGGTCCAAACATATTCCACTGACAGTCTCTGAATCAGCATGGTGGTCTAAGGGGATAACAAATCTGCAAGCTCAACTGAAAGACATCAGGAACATGAGTGAGACCCACATGTCTGAGCAAACCTGATAGACAAGATGACTATTTCAGAATCTGGTAAGCTGCTGAGCAGGTCAGGTCAGGTTGCTCACACCTACAAAGAGGTGTGTGGACTAGGTGTGCCTAGTGCATATAAGCATTTTCACAGTAACCCACTGAAGCCGTGTAGACCTCACAAAAAAACATAAAGTTAAAAGTTGAGTTCCTTGGTGTTTTGGATGTTCAGACTCAGGCAGGACTTTTGAATCTTCACTTAAAAGAAGTGTCTTCAAAACTGAGAATTCAGACACTCCAAGCCAGACCTTGGGAACGTAAGGTTCAGTATCACTGTGCTTATCGGATGCATTCTTTTGTCTGAATGCAATTCAAAGCAGAGCAGATATTCCAGGTCCTAAAGAGCTTATTTGCTCATAGGCTGTAGCTGCTATCCTCTCCTGCTTGTTTGTTTCTAATTCTTTCCTTTCCAACAAATCACAATTCTTCTTTCAAACTAATCCATCAGTCAAAATTTTGAGGTTGATTTTCTCTCCGTATACAGGGAGGAAAGAGGCAAAGCTGGACAAATCTGATCCATTAAAATCTCTGTGTTGCAGAATTTGATGAGTACTCAGGATAGCCTCTGTCTTCCAGGACCCGAAAATTTCTGATTGACAATGTTTCAGAAATGCACTTACATAGACAAAATTCTGACAGCATTTCTATTTGTAACATTTGTATTTTGCATAAATAGCTCCAACTTACAGGAATAATTTGGCCACACACACCAATAGGCTCATGTCTTGTAAATGTAAAAAAGTTTCCGTCTGGGGGGAAGAAGAAATAAATTAGACATTCAGACAAAGTATTTGTGAGGAACAGTTAAATCAGAAAGAAGATGAAGTTGGATACCAAACTTAGCTGGAAACAATTTTACTTATAAATGGTATTTTCAAAATCTTAACTGTGCAAAAAAACCCCAACCGTAAGTACATCTGGATTCAATATCTACTTTCTTCCTGGCTCCAAGGTTTGATTCTGCCAGTCTGACTGAATTTTTGCAGGGATACCTGTGGTTCTCAGTATAGTATGCACATCACACCAATGTGTGTTGTTCCTCATTTATTTTTATCACCATTTCTGGGGATGGAGAAGTGCTCTTTTAAAAGTTACTTGCAATTCTGGGTACATATCTGTTTTTTTAATATTAGCTCTTAGCTTATATCAAATTCAGTAAGTATAAAATTCTCTTTGATTCAAATAAATGTGTTTCATTAAGCCTAGTATGGAGATCTATTTGATGCAAAAAATTGGGAGTATTTATAACTCTATTTTTCCTTAATTCCCTCTTTATCACCATTCTTCCTTTTGTCTTTCTGTGAGAAGACAGCTAGAAACAATGTTTTCATAGAGCTACTTAGTAGGAGAAGGAATGGAATGAAATTTCAGCTAAATAAAGGAACAATTTCCTCATTCCTGCCTCTTTGGATGCTTCTTAATACAATATCCAGTAGCTGAAACAAATATCAATTTATTGTAATTTTACTTTATTAAACAAACACCTGGTTTTAATTACTGTACCACTGCATAAACTACACACTGCTATGCAAAAGTAACCTACTACACTTCTTAGATGTATGTACACACAAAAACCTTTTGGTGAATAACCAGTAGTTATCAGTGGTGTAATAAATAAGTAAATATGAATAACTGCACTAAATGTTTAAAATGAGCTGTGTGCTAAATCTTAAATAATCTATATTAAGAAGGAAAATATTTTCCATTTGACTTTTTTTATGTTGCACAGCTTTAGAAAAAGGCAGTTTTTCACAGATCACATTGGGTTTCAGTTCTGTACTTTTGTTATCTCAAAACTACTCACCCATTGGTACAGTACGCCCATGGATTTTATCAGCCCAGCCTGCAAAGTAGCGTAATGTTTTGACACAGGCACCTAGATCCATTAGATAGGCAGTGGAAAAGAGTTTCCCACCATCAATGGCTTCCATTGTCTGCAGACACAAAGTTAATATCAAATGTTGCTAATGGTCCTCGTGATTGTACTTTGTCATTCAGAGTTGAGTTTTTGATTTCGAAGGTTTTCAGCATTAGTACAGAAATTTAGATTAGTAGCCACCTGCAGGATACATAGCATTTGAAAGACCCAAGGTAGAAATTTGCAAATGAGAAATTTTCATGATGTTTTCTTCACATTTGTAGTTACAAGATATTCTTCAAAAACAGTAACATTTCTCACACCTGGATCAGTTATTCTGTTGTAGTTTATACTGAACATTCTGCAAGAGTAGATGAAAAGGTCAGCTAGGAATCTATACAAACAACTGATGAAAATAAAATGAGTGGACTCCCTCAGCCTATGTGCACTGACATCCAAGGTAGACACTAGCTTCTTGAAGATAACTGGCACGTTAATTTAGGAACCTGTGCTGCATAATTATTAAGGAAAGTCTTTCTAGATGCTTAATAAATGCATGATTAGCAACTTATATGAGCAAGACTCAAAGCATGGAATAAAATACTTTGAATGTACCTTGAGCGTTTGATGTGCAAGAGAAAGTGCTGAGCTATCAAGACCTTTTAAGCAGGAAAAATTCCTTATGAAAAATAAATAGTTACAGAGAAGATACTCCCTTTTATTGGCTGTCTACTGACTTAGTGAACTAAATGATATTATTTGTATCTAAGCCTGACTCTCCATTCTATGGATCATCATGCCAGGGAGATATAAGCCTTTAGAATAATAATCAGACAGTATTCATTCAACATATAATTTTTCAGCTGACCAATTCTGTTCCACCCACAGACACACCAGCGCTAAATAGGGTTGATTTACAGACAAATCTAGGGTGTATGGCTTGGATTAATGGCGATTCAATACCTCTAATTTGGGGGACATCTAGTTAAATACCACGTGCAGTTCTGAAAGAACGTTAACAACTTATTGACACTGTACTTGGCCATAAGAACGGTCAATAGATTCCTTGCAGATTTTACATATTTTGAAAGTTTTAATTTTTGACCTTATCAGTGGTGCAACTTCTAGTTAACAATGCTTAAAACTGACTAGATCAGTCAGTATGATGATCCTTAAGGCTGGCTACTCATCCTGTTCTCCTATATGTTTGACACTGTTGGCAGAAAACCAAGTTTCATCTTCAGAGAGTGCTTGAAGTACCAAAGAGATCACCTTAATGGTAGCATCATATGTGAGGTTTAAAACAATGGTGGGGGGAATACTACGCTACCAATTTGGTGTTGATTTCTATTTTAAATTTTCTTCCTTCCATAATCCACAATCAGTAGGTGGTGGTACTATATCTCATGTGTCTGCTGTTAAGAATGGCAAAATGGCCAATATACAGTAATTGATAAAGACAGGACATCATTCCTCACCACACATGTTCTTCCTACTAGAAAATTATCCATTGCTGCCTTTGATTCTGGTTAAGGCTTTCTGCTCATTGCCAGTTGCAAGCAGGAGTTAATAAAAGACCGATGATGACAAAATATGTGGCCTTGAAATTCAAAATTTCTCCTAGCTGTGACCTATATTATCTGAAAGTGCTGAGTCAGGTTTTCAGTTCAGGCTTTAGTTTAGACATGTTAAGCACACGGTCTGTGTTAACGCGTCTTTAAGAATCAGTAGTTGAACTTGTATCAGTTGTAGGCGGCTAAAATGCCTTGAAGTTAATCAAATACTCGAGTAATTTTTGGATGTGGTGTGCTAATAGACTAGAGTGTAGGCCGATTTAAGGAGGTCCATTTACAACAGAGACAAAAAATAAGTATTGAGACAACCCGACTCCAAGGATTTAGCAGTTATGCTTGCTTATATCTTTAAGAATCAGACACAGGCTTTTCTCCTAGTCTTTTTGTTCATGTATCATACTCACAGCTAAAATCAGCCGATCTCTTTCAACTAAGTCAGCTAGTTTATTCAAGAGCCTTCCTCGCTCTGAAGCATCCATTGTACGCCAGGGTGACCCCAGCTCAAAAGCTTTTCTAGCTGCTTTAACAGCTTTGTCTACATCTGCCTGTGGGAAAAACAGAGAAATTTTATAATCAATAATTGATTCTGTCACCACTCTTGTTGGCTGTTACACGCGCAAGGTGTTTTGCAAGATAAGTAAGAGACACCAACACCAATGTAATCAAAATTAGTACAATAATATGAACTATATGGGTTATTTTCTTTCAAACACTTTTGCTATCATTTCAACAATGCGAAGATATATGAAAACCAGATGGGTTCTCAAAACTTCTAAAATAAAAACACACTAAGGATCTCTATTTCTAAATTTAGATTTTCAAATCACCTACTTGCTAGTGTCTGCAATTACATTGCTGATCAAATCTTTTCTATGCACAAAGAGATGCACAAATCTGGAAGTTAAATATTTAAGTACTCAGCTTTATCTACAAGTGGTGGTGAGATGAAGACCGAGTTAGAAACCTCTGTTCTTTAGGAAGATTTATAAACCAAACATCAGTTTATGATTGAGGAAAACAAATCAATGCATTTGGTCTAGCAAGCTATAAGGAATGTTTGCATTTAAAATAATTTAAACAATTGACTAATTGATGAGGTTTAAAAGTTAAGACTATGTATTTCAAAGTCTAAGCATAGTTTTTGCAATACGAAAGCTAATGTGTCAGTTCATTAATATTTTCTATAGCTTAATTTATGATTTGCCATTTGGATTTTGCTATAGAAGTAAAAATCTACGATGAATAATATAAAACACTTTTCTGTGCAAGTCTGTTCCAGGAAACAAAAAAGCCAGCTAAACATCTTCTGAGACAAAGCTTTTAGTACTTGGAAAAATTCTATTTTTCACAATTTCTGTATTTATTTTCCAGGAAAAAAATAAATACATAAAAAGGAGTTTTATTTTTTTTGGTTAGAAATGTAAAACAAATCTGAAGGTTAAAAAAAAAAAGGAGAAAACTATTCATGGAACATTTCTGCGAGCATTTTCTATGCATTGTGTGAAGGATTCCTTTTGAACATTTTTTGTACTGCTGGTTGTTAAGAGTGTCCTCCAGGGAAATCACTATAAAAGTTGAATAGGCCAGCAAATTTGGCAAGGTCAGCACCATACTCAGTTGTGGTAGCTGTGAACCAGATCTTGAATCTTTAACGGATGTTGGTATCCGACAATTAATTTTTAAAAGCCAGGTGTGGGGTAGGTAGATTCTCCACAAATTGTTCAAAAAACACCTATAGAACCACAAATAGGTTCTCCACAAATAGTAATAGTCATTACTATTGGGTAAAACTGACCAGTCACGTACATCAGGATGCTGCAATCGTTGCTGCAATCTACAAGATTAAAAAGAATTGCTTTTCTTCAGAATCTATCACAGTGTCGTAAAATACGTCATCATCTGTCTGTGACCCAGAAAAGTGCATTCATTTGATATTAATTTCATTCTACTATTTTCTCATCTTTTTATCATAAATATTCTCCAGGTTTGCAATATGTCTTTGGGGGATATGCCTTGGCTTTTGCTGGAAAAGAACAAGGGAAATCTTAGAATGATGCAAACTAAGACTCAATACAGTGCTATGTGTTCTTTGTACTACACGTACAGAAATAATTAAAACCAATAAAAATAATATAAACTAATACAGGCCTCTGAATGAAAATCAAAGAAAAAAAATGTTTGTCCACTGTATAAAAATTAATTTGGGCACATCTACACCACGAGTTTAAAACTTGGCAACTCCTTTCAGAGCTAATTTAGACTTTTTGCAGAAGTACATTTACTTTACGTCCCACTGACCATTTGTTGAGCTGCTTTATTATTACTAGGGGCCTTCAGGATTAGCAAATGTAGCTTGAAAGAGCGACCAAACTGAAAGGAAAACTGTTCCCACCCACATATAAGTCTGTTTTCTAATCTCCATTTGTTTTTCTTAAACACCTCTGCAAGGCAGTGTACACCTCTTTGTCAACCCCATTGTACACACAAATTAAATTCCTCGAATCTCTTGTCTCGTTATCTAAAGACTAGGCTCTAGAATATTAGGTTCATAATGACTGTAATTTACTAGATTTGTACATTTCGCTTGGTAGTTTAGTTAATAGCAGTTGTCATTACACATTAGTTTGCAAAATTATCGTATAGAAAACAAATCTTTGTGTCGAACAGTATTATCTCTTTATTTAATGAATTGTTAGACTGCTTGTAAGGAGTGAAGATTACAAAAGTTGTGAATGGTAAGTGGTCAGTTACAGGTCATGAGTAATTAAATTTGAGGATGATCAAATGTCAGCCCAACTTGATTTGCAATGTAGTTTAATTTTGAATGCTGAACAGAGAAGAGGCAGAAGAAATACCATTTGTGTCAAAACTGCGCACAGTTTTAGTGGGATATGAGTCAGCAATTTTTGTAGTCCACTGTTTAAAATTCATCAGTTCACCATGCTATAAAGAAATCACTTTTGGTAGAATTGCTGTTTATGTGATAGTTTACTTTCACTTTCATGTATTTTTAGAACCATGTTCAATACATTTTTCACAGAACCAAATATGTGAAGGGGCAATACTGAGAAGGTCATTCTTATAGAGTTTGTGTGGGAAATTGTATTTTTTTTGTATTTCTTTATATTTTCATCTATAATAAAATCCATATTTAAATGTGCAATTAACAGATTACATCACTGTGTAAGGAAAAGCCATGAAAAAATAACAAAAGACTCCAGCTGAATTATTAGATGTCACTGATCAATTATAAAAAAGCATAAATCGTATTAAAAAATATTAACAAAAAGTATTTATTAAGAACTTTGCTTATATGAATAAAATCATAAGTGTAAAGCAGTTTGTCAGTGTCTGTTCACAAGCAATACTAAAGTTTAGTAAAAAAAGCTAAGAATTATGTCTGCAGCAGAAGGTATATGGTATGAAGTAAGTACATCTCTGAGGTTGTGTTTTACATCAACACAGATGATCTCTTGCCTTCTTGCTTTAAAGATGCAAAATTAAATTTAAAGCTAGGGTTAAGATCAAGAAAGAAAACTTTACCTTGTCACCTTCTTCAACTTCACAGATTTTCTCTGCATTTGCAGGGTTAAAGACTTCAAATTTTTTGCCACTGACTGAATCATGCCACTCATTGTTTATAAATATCTGCAGAGGAAGAAATAGTGGTACAATAATAGTAACATATACATAGCTATTGTCTGTTACCTGTTTTAATGAATAAATCTATATTTCATAGCTGAGAACTGTCTGATTGATAGTTACCTGGATTAAAAATTGAATAGCTGGTTTTTATGGTATTCTGAAGAGATGAGAAATCGTATACACACTTAACCAGAAACATCTTTTTAAAACTCGTTTCCTTTGGAAAGGCGAACTTTATCTCTCTATATGATATCTTCACTTTGTTTTACATCATAAAAAGATACTGCTACAATGGTAGCCGTCTCCTCTCAAACTGAAGTCTGTGATGTACAGCCCTTAAAGTTCTACTTAAAACTACACTGGTTTCCAATGTTGATAGGGTTGGTAATGGTGGAGAATATTTCTGTTATGTGCCCCAGTAGAAGTAAACCAAATTCTTGGGTTTATTACATAAAGTACATATAGTATATTAGTGAACTATTTTATTAAGCTTTGTCTTGATATCTTTTTACTCTTTCCTGCCAAAAAAGAAAATCCCAACAAAAAATAAGAATTTTTCTGAAATTAAGGTCAAGACTAAATAAATCCCAGCACTGTCACTGCTGCAATCAGTATGGTTATCTTAGATCG
>JBCJKH010016278.1:16470-26662 GCA_039877255.1 Loriculus beryllinus
AAATTAAGGTCAAGACTAAATAAATCCCAGCACTGTCACTGCTGCAATCAGTATGGTTATCTTCTGTTTAAAAAGTTCCTAATCATTTGATGTTATTCATTAGCTATTCAAACTACCCAGATGTCTTTCATATGTTAGGTGGCAGTCTTATATATGCAGGTATGAAAGACAGGAAAGATAAGGAAAAAGTTGAAAGTCTCCATGCAAACTGTGTTACATACATTACAGGCAGCTGCAGTCATAAATATGCATACAGCCATGCCCATTTAATGCTGTTGAGCATGTACAGTATTTTGTCTGTCAATCAGAAGTCCACTGGCAACTTACATTTTCTTCTGCTTGTTTGTCATACAGAAATGCAAACGACCCCTTTTGTGTGATCAGTACTGTGAAAAGTCTGTAGGGGGTTTCAAGCCTCTGTTTCTGTAGCAGTGACTTAAAAGTGTGTTTAAAGAATAAAATACTTAATTGCTTATGTTGCATGAACCCATATTCAGCATCTGTCAATAAAATTATTTGTCAGAGTATTTTTATGTAATTCACTATTATTGATATAAACTGCAATCCATACTACAGAGATGTAGTCAAGGAAAGCAACAGAACTGTCTGAAATGTGGACTATCCCAGATCCAGCTGCGAAAGGCAGCTTTATAAATACAGAAATGTTTAAGCTATGTTCTCTTTAGATATCAGACACTATTCTAAACTTTTGGTACAAGAAAAAACGTAACTTCTTCCCACCATAAATCTGCCCCATGATCATCTATAACTCTTCCTGTGATAAAGCTTTTCTTGACAATGCTCTCCAAATGAGCCCAGCTGCCCGTTTCACAGAGCCAAAAGCCATCACCAAATTTCAACGGCTGCTTGGCTGCTCAGCTGACTGCTAACAAGCTTTCTAGTGCAGACAGTAAACCAGGGGATGACCCCACCAATATTTTCTTAGAGGCCAGAAACAGTGAAGAGGCACCATGGCTGGAGCTAGGCTCCTGCATGCTGAAGGCAACTCAACATCATTCAGGTGAAGGGGTTGTTGGCACCTATTCACACCTGCTCCTACAGATCATGAGAGGCATTCAGGTATTCTTGAGTTTGATAATGGCAGTAAGTCTTACAGTGAGATCTAAACCTAAAGAAGATTTGTAGCCCAAGAGGAGGCTCGTTTCATGTGCTATAAGTTCTGATTTACTCATCCAAAATCTCACTGTGTATTTTGGGCAATACAGTTAAAATATGTGAATTTATTTAAGAAACTACTAAAGACTGTCATTTTAAGCTTTAAACAGATATATCAGTATAGAATACCTGCCATGAAATCTTTTTTTTTCCTAGGTTTTTACTTACAGATGTTGATACTTGGCTAATATTTCATGTAACTTCCTCCCCCACCCTTTTGTTTGTGAAGCTAGTGATTGCATCATATGCGATACTCAGCTACAATTTCTCTTCACTCAAAATGTGAACCTTTCCACATTTTCTGATATTCCACAAGCAGCTTCGTGAGAGAACGTGCTGCTGTTTTCTCCTCCTCATATAATTTGCCAGCCTAATAATTAACTGATCTGAGTTTCTCTGATTAAAGGAGCACCATAGGGCTTAGAGCATGTGAAAGCTTTATGATAGAAATCTTTTGCCGAACAATCATTGCCTAATTCCTCAGTGTTGACTAAGTAAAATATTTACTAGTACATTTTTAGCCAGCTGCCAGCAGTCTTTCAGTTCAGTTCAGTTCAGTTCAGTTCATCGAAGTATCTTTAAAGGAGATTCATACACAACACTACTTCAAGATCACTTTGTGGTTCAACATCCAAGCCATTTTATCTGCTTAAAGTGCATTCAATTTAATTATTGAAACTCAAATTACCTGAAGAGTGCTTAGTTTTATGCTATATGTGAAAGGCATAACCTAAAACCCATATCCATATAGATATGGAAACATATAGATCTGTTGAGATGTGGAAATACTTTGTCAAATGATGTCTGTAAAGGCCCAGAATGACACTCCCCCTCATAGAAAATAAAATATCAAGAGTGTTAAATAAATGGGACTGTCTTTTGAGCATCTCCTGCAGACCTCTCTTCAGATCACTGTGTATTGGCTGTTGATGTTACGCAGTGGTAGAAAAAATGAAAACTGAGCTTCCGAAACAGAGGGATCTGCTGATTTCCAAGGTGGTTCATAGAGAAAGGTTAATACATCAGCAGTAATTACATCTCCCTTCATCTTGATCCCTTCAACATAACCAGCCAAAACAATCCCATACCCCACACTCTAACTTCTATGAGACAGGAAAGGAACACGATGGGTAAGAAGATGAGAGTGAAAGGCTGTGAAATTGTGAGATGACTGCTCACAGGGGGTGTGTTGGATTTGACCACTTGTAGGTACACACTTCTGCAAAATAGTGTGTTGCATTTTTACACATTACACATTGTATGCAGTTTTTCAGAAAACTGCATTTATAAAAAATGGTATCTATTGTGAAGACAAAAGGAACATGCACTTGCTATGTGACACTACCAATTGCACACTATAGATTTTTCAGCTGGCTGCTTGTGGCTACTTGTCATATTAATGCAATAGGGTTTTGCTAGCTACATGTTTTAGAAGGATAGAAATGTTTGCATGAATTTATGTCTTGCATGTTTAGTTACGTCAGAATTCTGAGCTGGCACTTTGTTCATATGAGTTGTTTTCCTTTGGAAAAATAAAACTTCAAACAAATAGCTCTGTACTTTTTGGAACACAACTGTGACCTAGGTATGACTCAGGTACTAAAGTATATTCTCTGAATTAAGCTTCTTTTTTTTTTTTATTATTTAAAACACAGGGAGAGCAGTAGGGACCTATCACATGGCAGAACTACATAGGTTTCCTATCCTGTTAAATATTTACAAAGTAAGATCCTGTATGATTTATTCATGAAAGACATGCTTTGAAATCTGGTTAGGTTTTTCCCATGAAAAAAGTAGGATAGAATGGAATTCTAAAGGACTAATCTAGATGATCCCTGAACACCTTGCCTTTGGGAAGGAAAATAAGCAGTGATTCTAGTAAACAGAATTTATTTCCATTGCAGTGTTAATGAGAAAAACAAGTGAACAGTAACTGAGGAGTCACAAAAGAGAAGAGTTCCAGTCTGATCAATTGTTCTACCTAAAGCATTCAGAGGGCAGATTTTCAGTATTTTCTGCCAACAGCTTGATCGAAGTTCTTGCAGATACCTGCATACTATGATATAAACCAGGCAAAATGCCTTTTCAAGCTAGGAACACAAGTCTGGATTCAGACCTTCTTTATCTGTGTATTTCTAACTGCATATGTAAAGGATTTGCTATTACAAAAACTTTATGGTAATGCGGAATAATTAGTGATGGTAGACTTTGTTTTATTGGTAGTTACTTGTTTAAGCTGAAAACCAGATTCAGTATCTCTAGAAAAATCATGTGAGTGGAATGTATTTTATTTTAGTTCCATTTTCACACACCCCTTTCTACATAAGCTTATTTTGTATAATGATTTAGATCTGATTGTAAAACAATGCCACACACTAACATTTTAATTTGTTCTCACTGTCAGAAGAGTAATAAAATAATAGAAATGTTTCCTTCTTTGGTCCCTTTAAACTTTCTAGCAAACTTTCCACTGCAGAAAGTTTGTTTCAGGAGAAAAACAACACAGACCTCAAGTGAAATATGAAATGATTCTATCACACTTGCATGATTTCTGAAATGTTAGGTTAAAAAGATCACTGAACGATAATTGCTAATGTGCATAATATCAGAAGGAGGTTAGAATAAAAGTTTTAAGCACTGATTTACCACTGCTTTGATGGTTCATGTAAGGTTGAAAATCGCACATCCTACTTCTGAGCTGAATGCATAAGAAAAATTAAGAAACATAAACACCACTAACCTTGGTGTACTTAACTTTCAGATCTTTGATTGGCTCTGGCAGTGCTGGCACAACTGAAGCATGGTTGCTGTCTGAACCTTGCTTCTTCATATTTTCAGTTGAGGAGTCTGAGGACGCTCCTGAAACGCAGGTGAAACAAGGTCTGAGGGAGGTGAAGTGATTTTTCTCCCGACTGAGCTCCTAGCTTTATATGTGCTTTTTATATGTACCCAGCCATGGCATATTTGCATGCAAGAATATGATTGGATGAAAGGACTCATTACAAAAAGAAAATGACACTACTTATTTTAAGACCAAAAGCAACAGCATTTTCCCCGAAATGAGACATAGATGAAGCAAATGCTGCTAAAACAATCTGCTTAGCCAGACACTACAAATTCTTACTGAGGAGCACAGTTTAAGGCCTCCTCATCTTACCTGTAAAATTGCTTTCTCTCAGCAGGCGAGTCCTCAGATTTTAAGTAAAGTTCTTCATGTACTTGAAGCAGCTCTGAAGGTAAAGACAGACTTCTTAGCTCTGAAAACAAACTAAGCCCTTCTCACTGCAGAGCTGGCAAGAACAATTCCCAGAGCTGGAAAGCATTCACTAAAAAACCAAGCCAACTTAGGTTACGCTTTTACACTTTAATATGTGCAGAGTACTTTAAAATTCCTGTAATTAATACTTGCTTTGCAGATCACAAGATAAGGGATGACTATGGTGACAGAAAATCCTTCATGTTGTTCAAGAAATGCGAGGGTGGGAAGAAATTGTAAAATCTGAGTCTGTTGTTTTTCAAAACAGATTATTTAGAACATAGGACTTTTCTATTTGGTGTGGAACCTGGTGCATATATGCCCAGTTCTAACCCTTAAAAGAGAAGCATGTCTCTGGTGTTGACAAGTCTTTTATAAGAGACAAGAAACTTCTTTTTTTCACTAAGTCCTACCTTTTCTAATGAATGGTATCACAGAACACACTGGGACTGAATTAGCTTTTTTTTATATGCCAAGCTTCTAATACATGCATATTGGATTTGTGCCATAGAAATATAGACATGATCTTATTGCTTTCATTGAGACTACACAGATCTTTTAAAAACTCACTGTGTTCAGTTAATTCATGTGTCAGGCATCATCTAAACCATCTGGCAATGGAGGCTGTGTTGCTTTTAACTCATGATGACATAGGACGTATCACAAGATTAATTTTACGATACATGATACATGTAGCATAGTGTTTAAATTAAAAAGCATGTTTTAATTATAATTGATATGTGTGTGTGTCTGTGTCTGTGTGTGTGTTTGGACATATGGTTGGAGCAACAATTTCTGGCTTTTAGCGAAGTCTAAGTAATTTCTGGGTAAGACAGAACTTTATTCTTATGATAATTATCTCTCAGTGAGATGTAAGGAGCCACGTGGACATGAACAAGTTTCAGTCATTTACCCTGTCATATGAACGAAGCAGGGTACCCTTCCTATCACTGTAACACCATGGTATCCAAAATTACCAGCTCGGGTGCTTCCTTTAGGATGCCTCCTTCAGCTGTTAGGCCTCAGCTGTCTAATCCAAGACATAATAGAGTCAAATGATATGTTTAAAAGTTTTGCAAACAGCACTTTCAGACTTTAACATTTTGGGTTACAGTGTTTGCCTGCCTGAGATAATGTCTTTGAGTTTCATAAAAAAAAAGGCAATGTCTAAACCCAGTTCGTTCACTTTTATTTGGAGTATAGCTTCTCAGTGCTATCTTCACATAGCAACTTTTTGTCATTTTCATCTTTTTCTTCCTTTTTAATTTACATGTAATTTTCTGATTTAGACACTGAAGTCTACTACCTTCCTGCCACTCATTTTTTCGGTAATTCATAAAGAGTTTTCCTCTAGTTAATTCACCTTTTAATTGCTCAGATTTGTCTAAACAGAATGTACCTGGAGCTGGAAGGTAGAGATCAGTGGAAATGTCTGGTTTCAAGCAAAACAAAACCTCTTTCTCCCAAGCAGGAGTGTTCTAAAATACATTCTCATATTTAGGAACCATTGCATTCCAAATTCTGTTTTTTACTTTTTTTTTTTTTTCCTCATAATTCAGCTAGAAGTGAATTATGACAACCTCTTTGCAAAATGATGGCATTTACCCTGTTCCTATGACTGTACTGACAGCCTGAAAGATTACTAGCTTTCTTGAGCAATCTGCTCATCGAATCTGCTTGTCAGGCCTTGTCTGCTGAGATTTGCTCCAAGAATTAGCAATCATGTCAATAACTCCTTTAACTTCTCTGTGTTCTCCTATCTATGAATGCCTGGCTCCCCTCCCTTTTTCTAGGAAATTCTAACTGTTGCTTGGGCTAGCTGGTTGTGACCATCCCAATTGTTCCTTATGCGGTAGCTTTCCTATTCACTTTCAGCTCAGGATTCCTTTAGCCTAGCCTAGAAATTCTTTCCTTTTCCTTATGTCCCATGTTCCTGTTTATTATTGTTTCTTGCTATTTTCTCTCTGTTACTTTTTTCCCATCCTGTGTCACTAATGTTACACATTTCACCTAAATAAAGATGCATTGCAGTCTTGTTAATATTTTCTTGGAAAATTTTAGCTGTTATCTAGTTTTTTTCCTTTCTTCAGGTCGATGATTTGATTGCTACTTGTTTTCTTTTCACTGCTAAAGAATGAATCTTAGCCGCTAGTTCTCCCACCTTGGAGAACTACATGATATATTATGTAAACGTATGATAGCGTTTTTCGCACTTACATGCATAACAGTTCTCCTACTTTAAACCTACTCAATTTCCTATTAAATACAAGACCAAAGAGGAAAAAAATGAAAGGTGGTTCACTGCGCAAGTTATAATTAAGCTGTGAGGTGCCTTGCTGAATGACATTGGTGGTGCTAAAACACAAGATTGAGGGCTGAATGAACTTTCTGTCTGACTTATGTCATTATGCCAGTAAGTTAAATGAAAGCTTTGTGCTACAAGAAGCTGTAAATCATTTGTTCAAGTGTTTCTTCACAAAGATTAATTTTTTAATTTTTTTTTTTTTAAAGCTAACTGAATACAGCATTCCAGAGTACATCTAACTTTTTTCCTTAGATGGGATCATACAGTGGGATATTGCCAATGTTGTCAATACTTGCTTTCTGATTGGTTCATTGTAATCTAGGTCTATATGGTTACGATTCATTGCAGCATGAGATGTTTGTTGCATGAGATGCAAATTAATAGCCAACACCACAAAGAAGAAAGCAGAACTTTTAACAGGACTAGCTGGCAATCCCACTAATGAAACCAGTGTGTCACAAGAACCAGCCAGAGATAAAATGTGACTGCATTGTCTTTCTTAAATGCAATGCTACCACAACTGGGAAGGCTTGGTTTCTCTTAGTTGTCCTGAGATGTCAGTTCAGGAGACTCCTATAGATCCTATGTCACCTTACCAGAGTCATATCAGTGGTTTTAAAACACTTGATGGCTCTTGATGTCAAAGGAAATGACATGACCAGAAGAGTTATAATTCTACTTGTTAGCTTTATGTTAGTGTATGCTCTGTTAATGCAGTCTGAAAGCCATATATCTGTTACAGAAATTCTTACTGCATTTATTGGAGAAATATTTACTTTATGTCACGGAAGAAGATTATTCTGATAGCATAGACTTATGTCTTATATAGAAATTAGTTTGACTTTTCTAAAGGCTAGTAACTGTTGGGTTGCTTTGTTTTCTTTTTTTTCTTTGAATGGCTGCCAAGCTACCTTCCCAGTTCCCACGGTCTGTGTGTCTCCATTCTCCAGCAACAGGGGACAGGTGACTTACTCTTTGTACAATACTGAGACAATCACAGTAGTAAGAAATTCTGGTCCACAGGTTCCTACAGAAACAGGCCTTGCCCTTCAAAAAGCATATTTAATCGTTAGAGAAATCTAGCAATTATCTTGTACTAGACATACTCAAGGCTATTCAGATCAGATAACACTGCAGATATTTAGCTTGGACCATCTTAAATGTAGGACAGTTGAATTATTTTATTACAGGTAAACAGACAGTAAGATGTTCTCTACTTTTGTTTGTTGTCATTTACAACTCTGGGAATGTCTAAATTATGTATCTTTGGTACCTGACGATCTATCAAAATCACTCCTTTAACTCCATAACAATTATGCTTTCTAGAAATGACATAGCCACTTAAGTAACTTTGAAAAATTTTAGATTGCTCTAATTAGAAACACTTAAGGTGCATAATCTTCCATGGAGATTGAGTGTGTTGTTATCCAAATTTCCCTGGAACAGGAGATGAACAGAATAAGCTGCTGTGCTCCACAGTTTGGTAGCTGTGTTGTATCATCTGTGTTGAATTTAGGCAGAGTTTTTAATGCTGAAGTACGTGTTTACACTTTATAAAATCTTATAATAAAAATCATTGAAAAATCTTGGTTGAGACATCGCTGCTACTGAAAATCCTGATAATCTGAACCACTTCCTTCAGACACAGTTGTACAAAGAGTTAATTATTCAGTCATTTTTACAAATCCCTTGCTAGTATTGACAGAAACAGGCATGAAGTTAAAAGTGGAAGATGCAAATGTCAAAAGCACCGGAATTATAAAATTTCTGTGAGGTGTAAACTTGTGGAGTGAAGCAGCTGACATGCATAACCATTTATTTGAGTCTGAAATTTGAACTCAGTAAAAATTTTTTCCCTTTTCCTACATGGATAATAATAATGTCTAAAGAAATGTTCCGGAAGAATTTTCTCCTATATACTTCCACAAACAAATTTGAACACATCATAATGCTTGCTCCTGTTTAGCTAATTCATGCAAGCACCTTTGCTCCAGTAATAGCCAGGTTTAACTTTCATTGATTCAGTTTAATAAGGGCAGAGGCAGACCAAGAAGAAGAAAAACTAGTGTTACTAATCTTGATATCAAAATATATTGAATAACTTCTTGATATCAGTGTTTGGGATGACTGTGGATTCTGTCATGACGCTTACTCTCTGCTGAATCCGTAATGACACTCTTGTCCCAAGATACTTTCTGGAGGGAAGGAAAAATAACTGTTTCCTCAGCTCCTACACAGAATCCTGTCTAACCAAAGCAGGATCTTTCATTCTCACACTGCTCCACCTGCTAGTGGAGCAAGGTAATTTCTTCTGCTTCCGTATGCAGATCAGGCACTCTTTGATCAACTGTAGGCTGAACACACACCTTTGCAAAAAAATTTCATCATAATTTCACCTTTTTGCCAGAAATCTTTTCACAACAGAGAACAGAGTATGACAGCAGAGCTAGAGAGAGCAGAGGACCCAGAAAGGATGCTTGGGGCCCAGATTGGTAATTGGACTCCCTACACATGGTTGCATGGACAACAGTGCAAAACACAAAAGGTGTACCAAGGAAATTTGTAAACTCTGCAAAGCAAGTTTGCTGAAGAAAGCCTGTCAAAACCCACCTTTAGGAAACCAGCTGTACTTCCGTTCAATGATTTTGACGTGGTGAGATTTATGTCTGAGCAATTCTCCACAAACAGAGGTTAGATACAGGGTATTTTAAAGCACAGATCTTTTCACCCCAAAGTAGGTACCTAAAACTGCTCAGTATCCTAGTAAACTGAACAATACTCATAGGTGTATAAATATTGTCCATGGCTGTAGAGGAAGTCTATTCACCTGCCTCTGATACAAATACCTTACTGGAAATTGGTACTGCCAGGTGAGATGATCTCATTTTTTTTTTCTTCCATAACTGAAAAAGGATTTCCTATCTATCATTTGTGAACTCTTATTTTGCTCTGGATTGTAAATAAAGCTTAATATCCTTCTATGGATAACTGTCCCTCAGAAGATAAACACATTCTCTCTGCTGAAGAGTCTTTGTTCTTTAAAAGACTGACTGGAATCCCAGGAATATTTATTTAAAATCTGTCTCAGTTTATCTGAAGCAAAATGCTTTATTAGAGACATGTACATCAGTTTAAAATTGCACTTCTGCAAAGTATTTGACACAGTCCAGGACAGCATCCTTGTCTCTTATTGGAGAGGAATGGATTTAATAGATGGACCACATGGCAGACAAGAAATTGGCTAGATGGTAACGCTGAAAGTGTTGAGGTCAAAGTCTTGATGCCCAAGTGGAGACGAGGGATGAGTGGAGTTCCTCAGGGATTGGCATTGGGACCAGCATTATTCAACATTTTTGTCAGTGATATGAACAGTGGGATTGAGTGAGTCCTCAGCAAGTTTGCCAATGACACCAAGCTGTGTGGTGTAGTTGACACGCTGGAGGGAAGGGATGCCA
>JBCJKH010016279.1:2643-16585 GCA_039877255.1 Loriculus beryllinus
CTGCCCATGGCAGGGGGGTTGGAACTGGATGATCTTAAGGTCCTTTCCAACCCTAACTATTCTATGGTTCTATGATTTGGTATGGCGATTTGATCTTTTTGGTTTGCTTGCAAATGTTGCTGCCTGTTTGACCTATGTTTCAATGAAATAAAGATGTTACTATTTTTCTGTTCTTCCAGTAAATGCATAATGCAATGAGTAATCTTTGAGCCAAGGTAGTTCTCCAAAGGTATCATTTGTGTTGGGGACAGGTCAAAACCGGAATGTGTTGGTTTTATTTCCAGGAATCTGTCAGTCCAGCATAAGACTTAAAAGATCCTGAGAATTAAAATGCACAATTTACCTCCAAGGCCATCTTGAATTTGGGGAATGCTGGCAATTATAGCCACAGAAATTGATTTCCAATGGTAAGTGGGAAAAGTTTCTGCTGGCAAGCCGCATGGAAGGTGGTTAATGGCATAAGAATCCCAGAAACCCTACTGGCCATGGCAACCTTAGGAGATGCCTTGTTCTGCAGACCAGAGTGTCAGTCCGTTTTGGTCTGTCTCACAGCAAGGAAGGTTCTTCCTCTCTAAATTACTTTGCTTTTAATCTCAGTTAATTTGCTTTTAATCTCAAACTATGCACTTCCTTGGGGTTTAACATCTTCAGAGCTGGCAAAGAAACCCTTCTGCAGGGTTAAGGTCAGTGTCTGTGCCCACCTGGTTATCTTCCATCACCCTCTGCATTTTAGCACATAGGACATTGCTATGTTCTGAAAAGCACTTTTCTGATGATGGAAGTCTGGGCTTTTTTTATGGCTTCTAATAACCTAGGCAATAGTTCAGGCCTGAGAATGCGTTCTTGTACAAACTGCATAAAAATATACACTCATTAATGACTTTTCTGTTAAAGTCATGCTATAGGACCTACTAGTTAGCCAGCTGTCATCTCTTTAATGTGTCATGTTGTTTCAGAATCGCTTTAGTTTGCTAATCAACGTGTCATGGCCAACTCTAATGTATTACAGAGCTTTTAGGAGATTGCCTCAACACTGTGGCTTTAAAAGAAAATAAATCATTCCATTGTTTTTCCAAGGATTGATGGCACAGAAGCAGGCTTATGATTGGATCGTTCTTACTTTGGAAGTAGTGCTGGGGGCTGGCATTTGCCCAATTCTCTGCAGCTTTCCTGGTTTTCAAAGCCTTATTAAAAATTGATATTGATGGACAAGCTTGCTTTTCAGCCTCACAGTATGGGAAGGTCCCTGGAGAACAGGTTGCGTAGCCAACATCTGTGAAGGGGGAGACCTCTGCTCTGCAGCTTAGGAAGGTTAACATCCCCATCCCTGCCCCCAAGTCAGAAAGTGAGGTCGGGGGCTGAGGCAAAGGTAGGTGGCTTTTGTGATATCTCTGAAACACTGAACGGATGTGACCAAAACCAGCCAAGCAACCTAGGTATCTCCCTTATAAACAGAAGAGAGTAGAAATACCTCCAAGTGCAAAATAAAGCGTTTTATTCTTTGTGGGGCCAGCCAAAAGGTGTGAGGCGCGACCCTTAACAGTTACTTGAATGTAAAGGATGTCAAAGGATGTCAAAATCACATACTGCCTTTTACCATTGCAGTTTATACTCCAGACTTGGTTTGCATCTTGGTTCCTGTGTGTGTTTGCTGTGCCTTCAACAGCGTGTTCGCTGGGCCGGGAAGTGCTCAAGTGGTGGCCTTGTCACGTAGCGTGCTCTCAGTTATGTAAGCGAGTATTTCACTGGGATTTAAAACTACCAGTGCACAGAAGAGAAAGCACTTAATGAAAAGCCTGTGGAGGACAACAATGAATTGGGTCATCTATTCAATTTTTCATCTCTTGAGTCTGCTCCTGCCCAGCAGCATCTGAAGCTGTTTATATCTTGGACTTCATAGTCTTAATAAAAGGTAAATCTGTGCAAATCAGACCAGACAATAAAGTCTCTTGTCTTAACTTCCCTTCTCTACCCTCCCACCACTGCAGTGGTGTAATCAAAGCTTCAACTACCGTACATGGCCATAGCTCCCTTGTTATCACTGGAGGTATGCTGACTCATACCGTACGATCTCTGTGCTTGTTAGTTTTCTGTGACTTCCCCTTGGTTTTAGAGGTTCAAGTTGTTTTCTCAGGACACTATTACACTATCGCATAGTCAAATATATGCTGATGATAGGATGTAACAGTGTTCTACTCTTCTCTTCCTTGGCTTTTCACCCTGTTGCCCCCCTGTTGAAACTTTTTATCAGCACTTGGACAGGGAAAAGGAGAAGTTAATTTCCATGCTCAAAGCCTGTTAGTAGTGTGATGCAGAACAGCAAGAAAAAGGTTTTGCTTCTGCTTTGTGATTAAAAATAAACAAGCTGTGCAGTGTCCTGGTTTCAGCAGTAGTAATTTATGTTGCCTTCATTTAAGAGAATTAATCCCCTCCATTTGTATTTCTTATTATCTGGTACTGGGATGCTCAGTGCAGTTTAGGTTGATGCAGACTAGGAGGAGTAAAACTGAGCCTGTAGGGTGAGCAGCGCCAGGCTGAGGAAACATGCATGGAAACAGACTGCAGATGGGTGAGATAAACAGGATCCCCAGGCTGTGACTGAGTAGGCAGGCCTCTAACGGCTCTTAGCAACGCCCCTGCTTTGACCCTCCTCATATGTGAGGGAAATCAAATCAATACACTGTTCTTCAAACCACGATGCTGCAGCAGCAGCAGGGCATTGTGGCAGCCTTCGTCTCTTAAATTCATCCACGCTTCTCAGTTTGCCGATCTCTGGATACCCATCCCTGCATCTCTGCTGAGGAAGACCCTGGCTGCATCTTTAATCGGATTGATTGAGCTCCCATGTACAGCCGCCTTCTTATTAGCAAGTATTAGGTAGGCAATTTTAAAGTGCTCTTGGATTTGCCGGCAGCTTTAATGTTGATCTGAAAAGTCTATTGTGTTCTCTGTAAACACAGCAAAAGCCTCCCTTTAAAACCTACTGTTTTAGATCTTGCTTTTCTTCTTCTGTTGTGGCGGTTGGGCAAGGGGGGGACTGTTGTTTTTTCCTTCTTTAAAGAAAAAAGAATGTTGTAGCTGATTTGTGCTTTTGGAAAAGGATATTCCCTCTTTGATCCCTCCCCTGCTCTGCAGAACAGCTATAACCGGTGCCATACAGTTACTTTCTGTGTTGATGAACATCTGTCCAACTATCTAACGTATAGGGCAAGCTGCTCACTCTTTTATCCTCTCATTTTCCGGTGCGTTACTTCACAGCTGCAGATCTGGACTCTGCCCACTAAGAAAGTTCTGCTTCAGTTCCAGAGATGGCAAACAGGGGACCAAGCTATGGCTTAAGCCGAGAAGTTCAGGAAAAGATTGAACAGAAATATGACCCGGAATTAGAGTCGAGGCTGGTGAACTGGATTATTGTACAGTGTGGAGAGCAGATAGAGCACCCTCCTCCTGGCAGGCAACATTTTCAGACCTGGTTGATGGATGGAACGGTAAGTGTTTTGTCCAATTATGCTCTTGCATGTGTTTATATTCACAGTGTCCTCATTTTCTGCGTTCCTCTGGCTAAACTGGTCAGAGCTTATGGCCAGTGCAGAAATAGGTATGTTAGTATCTGATTTATCTTCTTTATCTGTTGGGTTGACAATTATTCTGCCGGTGCAGTGTGATTAGTTCAGATTCTTGTGAGTCATGCATGTTATATATGAGTATGACTCACTCATTCAGCCACCTTTTCTCGTGCAGTTAAGTGAGATTTGTTTTAAAAATCAGATGTATACTTTTCCGGTTAAGAAACAATCAGTGTTGAGAAGAGAAAGGTTAAGAGATTAGAAAATGTGAAGAACTGAGTTGTGCCAGAACTGTTTTCTTCTTGGGAACTAATTCTGCAGCTCAAACACTGTATTCCATCGGGTTATTGAACAACAGGCAGATGCTGCTGTTTGCAGTGGGCTGTAAGAATACGCTAATCGCTGAACCTCTGCCAAAGTGACTTTAACAATATTTCAGTTGACATTGCTTATGTTTTTGGCACGGGCATGTGGTTTCTTCTCTGTCAGTTGTTATATAACCTTTACCAGTGATTGCCCTGTTGTTCCTAGCAGATTAGGGTTTATATGGTCAGGCTATTGCCATCAGTTAATGAAAGCTTTAATGTATTTCTAATATACTTTGATTGTAATCAATTATCAATTGTTTTGAATTGAAGGAATTGTGTCCTTGACAGAAACTGGCCAGGTCAAAAGCATTTTGCAGCATCATTTCATGTGCAGAAATTGCCTTCTAGCGTGGTGACTGCTTTCTAATTTTGTTTCTGTATTTCTCTCTCAGCTGTTATGCAAGTTAATAAACAGTCTACATCCAAAGGGAAATGAGCCCATTGCAAAGATCTCTGAGTCAAAAATGGCTTTTAAGCAGATGGAACAAATTTCTCAATTCTTAAAAGCTGCTGAAATCTACGGAGTCAGAACAACAGATATTTTCCAGACAGTGGATTTATGGGAAGGTAAAAATAATGAACTGGAAGTGATCGTGCAGTCTTCATTTGACTTTGCTTTGATGTGTTCTGAATGGTGCACTTTGTCTAAGACATATTCTCTAATGTAATTATCTTTTGTTTCTGTTTGCCTTACCTTATTACCATGTTCTTCCCATGGTGCATTATCTCCTCTGAGGGTTTTATATTACCCTGAGGGCATAACAGAGCCTTTCCAAGCTATCCAGAAGCCCATCATTCTCATAGAAATCCATAGACCTAATAAAATCAATGTTCTCTATGCTAATTATTTCCAAGTAAATAGCTTCTACTAGCAAATATGGTAACCCCTCATTTTCTGATGAGAAGATTTTATTGCAGTTTTCAAATTACAAGCAAAGCTTTAATTAGAGCTTTAAAATGCATTCCCAGGAGCATATATGCCTCTCTGAAGCTTATGAGGGCTCGTTTATGAATAGAGAGAAGTAAAACTCACTGCTACACCGTGTTAGCTGAGCATCACTAAGGATACAGTCTTGTAAGAAAGGTCACTATGGCAACAGCAGAAATAAGTCAGAGTACCCTGATGGTTTTGCAATAAGCCAGGTGAAGCCTATCTCCATCCTGTGCTCTAAATGGAAACTGTGTGTTCTGGTTCCTGAAGAGCTGAGTCATTTGTGCATCTGTATGTCTGGGTTTGCCTGCTTCTGGTGGTGATGCATCCCTTCCTGGTGCGTTAACCAAATTCACTGTAAATGCTGCATCTCTCTGGACAAAGCAGTGCAAAATGCCTTGTGTGCATGCTCAGAGCAAGGGCAGCTGCAGGACAGGGAGAGGATCAGAAGTCTGCCATGAGAATGAAACCATGGAAAGAGGAGAACAAAGCACTGGGAAAGCTGGTTGGCACAGTTTTGTGGGAACACACATGGAGCAGGGTGTTGGGGTATGTGAAGAGGTCACTCCTCTGAAGGACAGCTCAAGGAATGAAAGACTGAGGGGACTCTGTGACTGGGTTACAAGGGAAGGATGTACTGACAGCTGGAGTTAATGGGATCTGTAGTGTTCTTAGGGTGCCAGATTTGCTTGACAAAACTTCCCTTGGGCGCAAGGGCAGGATTGTTTCTTTCAGTTCAGCCTTTAGGGTTTCATCCCATCTACCTTTAAGTGTCTTAAAGGAAGGGATTTTCAATTCCCTGGTATAACAACCTCCCACCCCTCAGCCTAGCATGCTGTTGAAAGAGAAGCTCTTGGAGGGATGATAATAGCTCATTTCAGATGCTTTTCTTTGCAGTCTTTTGCATCTTATAATGGCTTCACAGCATGCAAATGAAAACATGATACAAAACAACTTGCTTTGAAGACAAAAAGCTACTAATGGTGGTGGCCCTCTCCTCATTTCCTTTCATTCATCACCTTTTCCCAACAAATATAAGAGGAAAAGCTAGTGACTTCCAGAGGACAGGAAGTAAAAAACCAACTTGCTACCGAGGAGGGAAACATGCAAGTCATTGCTCCACTGTTATTTTAGGACTTACCCAAACTAATCCATGTCTCCTCACTTCCTTGCTCCCTTTTCATCCCTTCTGCTGCTCATTTCAGTGCTGAGATGAAAGAATATGTGTCTCCAGTAGGGACTCGCTGCAAGCTTTTTGTGTCTAACCGTAACTCTGACCTCTAGCATCTGTGCTACTTCAGGGCTGAACCATCTGAACTTGGATGCGTTAGCTGGACAGGAAGGGCAGTCTCTTTTTCACTGTGTCATGATTACAGCACTCCCATAATTCACACCATAACCCCTTCAGAAACAGAGGAGATGTCAATGTATGTTTATAGAGAAAGAGGGAAATAACAGTATTTGTGACTGAAACCCAGCTTTTCTCTGGCACTAGCTGTTTGCTGAGAGCTTTTGCTTTGAATCTTAGTAATGGTTAATGAAAATGTTTTAGGATGCAATTTGCTGTTGGCTGTTTCCAGCTCACTCAGTCCCCTCTGGTGCATTTTCCTTCATCTCTGCAACTTCCTGGTCCAGAAGAAGTATTGCCTCTTTTGGTCATTTCTTACATAAATGTTGTGTGCTGAGAAGCTTTCCCTAATCCGTCCCATGATATTATATTCATTGTTTTTTACTGATATATCCCCGGTATATTTTGAGGCAAGCAAGAAGCAGATGTACTCTGGGTTCTTAATCTTTACTAAAAAGCATTTTAGGAATATTATGCAGAGCAGTTCTTGGTCTTTGAAATTTCCCGTTTCTGGTCCTGGAGAGGAAGGCCTTCCATCCAGGTTTCCCCAAAGAGAAAGGCTTAGCATAAGAAGCGAACAGAGGCTCCTTTCTCCTTGTTCAGGCAGTGCCGAGATCCTTGATGAGGCTGTGCTATCCAAGGCATACTGCAGAGGACACTGAAGATGCAGAAGAAATGCCATCAGCGTAGGTCCCTGCAGCATGATTTAGGGAGGCTGACGTGGGGGGCCAGGCAGGCAGCCCCCATGGCTGCTGATGAACAAGTGCTGGAGCTGAGGAAAGGCACTGACTGCAGTTGCCTGCAATGCCAGCTCAAGCCTGGTTTAGGACAATGTGTACGGTCCCTGCTGTCAGGCGGCTGCAGTGAGGTGACTCTCACTCTTAACGTGCCTTCCTATGCTGACAACTGAGCCTCGTGTATCCTCTGCTATAAGAGGGCAAACATCACAAACATGGATTTGGGGTGTCCCCTCACCTGCAGTACCCCTCATGCAAAGCAGGGCCCTGCCTTTGTTTTGTCACATGGTGCTCAGCTCCCACTGGATCTATTTTTCCCTGCAGCATCTCCCACTCAGCAATGACAAATAAAGCAGAGCTGAGTGCAGGGGGGGGGGCTGCCAGATGGCTCCACGGAGCCATCATCATATTTTGCTACCCGTCTTTTGTTTCTTTCTCTTGTTTTCTGTGCTTGCTGTCATTATTCAGCTCATTCACTTTTAAATCCTTCTTCGCATCCCTCTTCATCCCAGTCAGTCACCGCGCTCCTTATTACATGGGAGGCATCACAAGGACGTTGTGTATGGCATCTGTTACAGCATATGGTACATCTGCTGCTTCGGGGAGCTCTGAGTGCTTCTGCCTCGCCCTCTTCCATGAGCGCCTGTGTACATGCATGTGTGGGATGTCAGCTCTTGAGCAAGGACCCTGTCTGATGCACCCTGTGTTAACAAATACAGTAAAACCAGAGTTCTGGATAGCTGACAATTTATTGTCTGAGCAAATGGGCCCCTGCAGATAGGTTTCCTATAAACTATAATAGGCTCTATGACAGCCACAGTTGGAAGCTGCTAGACATTTTCAGCTTTAGGGTGCTTTCCTCACCTCAGCCAGTGTGTTATGGAGTTAGGTTTGTATGAGTCCAAGCCTTGAACTGCATCTGCCTATCATCAGGGTCATGCGCAGCATAAACACAGGATCTGCAAAGCTCGCTTCCCTCTATGTTCCAGCTGGTCTGCAGGGATCTTCATTAATATTGCTCCACTGGAGGTAGTTCTGAAGTCTGTTATCATCATCATGTCTCTAGGATCTAATTTAATGAGTTACCTCTTTTCCCATGTGAAGAACCTACAGTCAAAATCAAATCTGTGAACCAGATAACTTACTTTAGGAAAGAGGAAGCACTGGAACCAAAAGGAAGTGAAGAGGAGTCATGGAAACACTAATGGAAGGATTTCAGAAGAAGGGAGAGGCAAAAGGCAGATTTCCAATAGTTTGCCACTTCACACAGTTGGGAATATGTGCTGCAGCTCATTTCTGCTAGGAAGTGTTCCAAAAGTTAACATATTGGGTAATGAGCTAGAGTCTGCATGGCTGATATCTTTATGTTCCTTCCCTTTTCACACCAAGTGACAAAGTGCAGGAGTAGAACCAAGAAAAGAGGAGCAATCTTAGTGTTATATGATTTTCCATGTCTCCCTTGTTTGGGTTGCTGTTTGTTTGTTCAACTTCCTGAAGGAATGGGCAAAATATGACCAAAAAGGAAAAGTTATTCATGATCCTCATTTTTGAAAGGAGGAGCAGGAGGAATCAGGTTTTTCACACACAAACCATATTGAAAATGAGCCTTGTATTGCAAAGATGTCAGATGCCCTTTTGAGAAACTGGTGAATTTTGAGGTAGGTGGAAGGCTTGCCTGTAAGCAAGTGACAGGCAATTTCACCCTTCCCAATACAAGTGGGATAAATTATCTCCTGAGAAGCTGTTATCTTGCTGTTGTTTATGGAGGGAACATTAAGAACTAGTGATGATCAGATCAGTAACTTCTACCTGGCTAAAGATGAGATGAGTCCTGACTTCTTGCGATGTGGAATGAAGTGAGATGACATAGGAAGGAAGTGAAAGAACTGGGCACTGGATGGCAGGACCTGAAGGTATGAAACTGCAAAGCATCAGGTTTTGGCAGCCTGAGAAAGGGAGCCAGTAGGGAGGTGATTTTATAGTTAAATCAGAAAGGACTGATAGGAATTATCTGCACAGGAGCTCTCCAGGTCTGCTATGAGGTCTGTTAGCAGAGGGACTGCATGGAATTGCCAGGGACTAAATGGTGGAAGCAGTTTTACCAGGTTACAGGTGAAGAAACACACTGTTCTCCTAAAGACACGTTTTACTGAGTCTATTTGTTGTTCTTTGTACACCAAAGTGAACTTTTATTAGGAGAAAATTTTGCCAGAAGGGTTATCTGAAAGGATAAAATAGAATAGGGAGAAGGCATTAAATAGACTAACATGAGAATAGAATAGGGGGAAGGTATTAAATAGAATAACATTAGAATGGAATAGGGGGAAGGCATTCAATAGAATAGGAGGAAGGATAGAATAGAATGGGGGAAGGCATTAAAATAGGCAGAGGCCTGGAAACCTGGAAATGTTAAGTTTAGCTTTAATGCTGTCCCTTTCATGAGTTTTAATATGCTCTTGCATGTCAGTACCTCCATTTCAGCAATGGTAAAATAGCTTTTGAAATGCTATTAATGCAATTTTTCGGGGGGGCTGAAGGACGTAGTTAATACATTGGATAAGGCTGTTAATTAGTGTGCCAAGCTATTTGTTGTGCAAGGATTTCCTATATTCCTTTCTCTCTCTGGCTTTCTAGGGAAGGACATGGCAGCAGTGCAGAGAACCTTAATGGCTCTAGGCAGTTTGGCAGTCACCAAGGATGACGGCTGCTACAAAGGAGATCCATCCTGGTTTCACAGGTAAAGTCCAAAGCACAGCTGCTCAGAGCTGCCTTCCTTGGGAAGCTGGTCATATTGTTGGGAAAAGGGGGGAAGAATCTTTCCAGTTTCCTTCTAAGGGAAAGATTTTCTTTCCAGAGCCTGGAAGAGGAAAGCAAAGACCCAACCAGGCTGCAACGTTTTCTACCCTTCAATGGTTCCCAACTTTATCATTATCACTGCCAGCCCCGTGTCTTACCATATCTTGTCAACCGAGAGTTACACCCAGGAGAAGCCTTGTGGGAGCTGTGTAATGCAGCCTTTTCTCATGTAGACAAGTCAAGCCACCTTACTTGTCTCTCCCGTCCCAGAGCTGGGACAGCATTACTGTTACCAGGATTAAGGAGTGCATTGCCTGTGTCTCCAGCTCTGGTTTTCCCTGGAGGTGCTCCTTTTGAAGGAGGCTGTTACAGGCTGCGCTGGTGTGGACATGTGTGTGCATGCGTGGGGACCCTCCTGGGTGTCTGGCTCCTCAGGAGGAGGATTGCAGCATCCTGCTCCTAGCACCTTTGGGGTTTATCCATCTTGCTTCATGAGGGGCCCACACTGGTGGCTGAAGAAGAGATAATTCTCTTGCCCACTGATGTTATCCCTGATTCTTGTTCATCAAAAGGAGGTCAATGATACTTAGGACGTTTAGCCACCAGTTTTGATGGCATTTTAGCAGCTTCAGCTAATTCTCTGTATCTATTTATGAAGAAAAGGGAACAAAAATGGCAACAGCCATGCAGATATGTGTGTCTAAGAGTAGCTGGCAGGCAAAGTGTAATTTTGCCTCACATCAAATAACAGACAGAAAGACTAATGGAGACATCGGTGTCACGGATGTCTGCAAACCCCGATATAACAACCCCTTTACCAAGCAAAGAGAAGGGGTGAAGCTTTTTCCCATTTTTTATCAAGCCAAAAATTAATTCATTTCCAGTCTTATTTTTCCCTTGGAGAGAACCCCTTCCCTCTGGAGAGTTTTCTACCCTGGCAAAGCTGTTTATCTGCTTTAAGACTCTGTTTGTTTTGGGTAGGGAGGCTGAGAAACAGGGACAGAAAGAAAAGGAAGTCTTCCCATGGTTAGTTAGCCCTCCTGCCTCACAGACACGCTATTGACATGAACTTCTGCCATCCAAGGGTATTTCATATGCTGAGATGTCTGAAGCGTGTTAGCAAAATGAATTATGACTGCTTGTCTTTGGTGTCCTTGGCTTTTCGGATGTCAAGATGAGGATCAGCAGAAGGATAACAAACTTCACTTGGTTTGTCTTAAACCTCCAGCTGGTTTAACTGAGGCTAAGGGAGACTTGAGTTTTAGGAGAATAACTGCAAATTCCCGTGTATTCTTTACATGAAATTAACTTAATACAGAGCACAAATAGATTTGTATTTATGGAATATAATTGGGTTTAAAAGTGGGTTCAAATCCAGTTCCACGCTTTAATATAAACCAGACATGAAATCACTACGACCCAGGCAGGCTTATTTGTTTTATGTAACTAAAGCAAAGTACTACGTGGAAAAATTAATTTACATCTGGACTCCTAATTGTGGGTGGGAACAGTTTTCATTGGCATAAATGAAGATGTGATCACTTCCCTCCTCCCCTAGCTGTCTCTCCTGCCCGTGCTGCTTGGATAGCCAGCTCCTGTCTATTGCAGTCCCTGAACTTCCACTTTATTGAGCTGCCCTAAGGAAAACAGGTGTTATTTCGATAAGGAGATAGCATCTTGCAGATCAGGAGCTGTTTACTGGGTAGTTTACCCATCCCTTTAGGCAGATCAAGCCCCCTCACTGCCACCTGGTATTAGTTGTGAGTCACGGCTTTCAGGCTCATTCTTAATCTCCTTAAATTAAACTGAAAGAAGTCAAGATTAAATGGAGTAACAGTATCCATGCAGGGATCTACAGTGATTAAGATACACTTGAGCTAAGCTGTTTAGCTTTCCATTGTCAGTGTCTCACATACCCAGTCCCACCAGGCCTGATTCCCCTTTCCTTGTGTGCCCTAGCAAGGTTCATAGATCAATGGCTATTTCTTATCTTGCGGTTTGGCAACCACAAGCACTGGTGCCAAGCTGGCACAAAAAGTTAACAAATCTGGTGGGCTCAGTCTGTGGTATGGATGATGCCAGGTTATGGTAGACAGGACAAACAGAACTTGATGTGGTGTAGGACACTGAGGGGAAAAGACTTGCACTCCCCTCTTTTTCTACAGTCTCAGTTAAAGCTATTTCTACCAAACTAAAAGCAAAATGTAAGTACATGTTCTTATCTGCAAGACCATCGTATAATAAATGTGGTGCTTATGATGGTTAAATAACACTATATAATCTAAACTGTATATTGAATTAATATTATGGAATTACTCCATCACATGGCTGAAAACTCTAGGAGAAAAGAGAAAGAAATAATAGGACCACTGAATAGTCAGGGTTGGAAAGGACCTTAAGATCATACAGTTCCAACCCCCTTGCCATGCGCAGGGACACCTCACACTAAACCATGACACCCAATGCTTTGTCCAGCCTGGCCTTGAACACAGCCAGGGATGGAGCATTCACAGCTTCCCTGGGCAACCCATTCCAGTGCCTCAGCACCCTCACAGGAAAAAATTTCTTCCTTATTATTATTATACATGAAGAGATTAATATTAATTCTGAAAATGTGTCATGCCATGTTGCTTGTTTCTTGTTTGGAAATGTCTTTTTTTGTGTTCTACTGTGCAAATATGCAGTAAGGCTTTGCACTCAGCTGCCAACCTCTACATTCCAATGTTGCAATCATCCATTTACTTCCAAGGTACCCTCTTAGGTTTTCAGGGGATGAAAGCAAGGGAATATAAACCATGCTTACATCGAGGTGGAAGGAAGGGCTATTGGCTGTAGCAGGTAGTTCAGATGGCTGCAGTCAGCTTAAGGACTGGCTGTTGGTGCTGTGCAGCACAAGCAGTGCCACCACATGCGTGCTGCTCCAGTGCTTACCTGAAGGCAGAAACAGCTTTTAAGCTGTTCTTTCCAAACTTCCACCATAGCTGTTATGGCCGAATGTGCAATCTGCATCCTGATACGTGATCTCCTCCAGGTTTCTGAAGAGGGCTGCTTGCTGTTTTGAAGTGGCAGGAAAGCAAAGGGCACGCTAAGAATAATCAGTGGGTTGGCTGAAGCTTTGACACTGCAAGCCCGGGTGTGAAGGCTAGCAGTCCTTTTTTAACCACATCTATAGGCACTGTAATCAGAGCTGTAGAGTGACTTAGAATAGCTTTATGGGGGAAAGATCATCTTAAAGGAAAGGGAGACGAAAAAGATCTGGCAGTTTTATAGGGTACTGTAAGCTGGGCTGATTTTTTTAGTCTTGGTGATTGAAATTATCAGGCAAAAGGCTTTGATTTCAATATCTCGATGTAATTCTGTTTTCTCTTTCTCTATTGTCGTTAGTTTCCTTAAGTAAACTTCACTTAAGAATTTACTTATAAAATTTACTTTAGAATAAATGTTTGTTGTTGTGGCTGTGGTAACTGCAAAACATGATTGAGGGGTCATAAACTGAAATTCACAGGTAAATGGGTATCTTGTGTAATACAGACTACTTGGGCTTTTTCAGTAGTGTACTCTGTGCTGGTAATGTCTTTTGGCAGCTACTGACAAGGAGGATCACATGGCTTCCTCCCAAGGTGAAAGAGTTTGAAGGCAGCTCCTGCCCTGCTGCTGGTGCTAAATGCCCTTTGAATGGGATGTTGGTGGGCTGGGTAGTTTATTCCCACTCAAGATAAAACCCTGCTGCGTAGTGCATAGCATGACATTTTCATAACTTGTTTTCAGGCTTTCTCATGAAATGCTCTCAAAGGAATTTCTATTGCTTAAGGAGCAAATGGGAGAGGAAGTATTGGCTTTTTTCCCCACCAATTTCAAGACTATTTTGTCCTTGGAGCATAACAAAATATCAGAGGGCTGAGCATCCCTCGGAATATCCGTTTTGAGAAGTCAGGGAGGAATTGCTAGTGCAGGGCAAGCTGGATGGAGTGAGTGGTGATGGTGAGGAGCCTGTTACTCCTCAGGCTTCTGCAGTGCTCAAGGTGAGGGGTGCTGCACTCAGGTTTAGGCACAGATCCTTGTATGTATTGACACTGTGTGACAGACGTGAGTTTGCGCTAGTAAAGATAGGGTAGTTGCTTGTATTTAAGGCAAGGTATCATCTGTAGGGAGCAAGATGATTGCAGCCTGTTCAGCAATAGGCTGAAGCCTGTTTT
>JBCJKH010016281.1:0-17210 GCA_039877255.1 Loriculus beryllinus
AAGATGTTGAACAAGACCGGTCCCAACACCGATCCCTGAGGGACACCACTCGTCACTGGTCTCCAGCCGGACACTGAGCCATTGACCACAACTCTTTGCGTTCGGCCATCCAGACAGTTCTTTATCCACTGAGTGGTCCACCTATCAAATTGATGTCTCTCCAATTTAGAGACAAGGATGTCATGGGGGACAGTGTCGAAAGTTTTGCACATGTCCCTAATGAGTTTAGAGCTCAAATGTGTGTTTAGGCATATATACTATTGAGATTCTTCTGATCTGTTAACAGTTATTTCTGAACTATGCATGTAGTTTTTTGCAAGTGTGAGGAGTTGTTTCAAAGTTAATTGAAAATGCAATATTAAGGAACCTTGTATATCTTCTGGTTTTGGCCACTACTGGCTTTGAAGTGAACTTGTGATGATTCCTTGTCTGTGATTCTTTTTCTTTCAGATGGAGCAAACCTGTGATGATATAGATGAAATGTTCAGCAATCTACTTGGGGAGATGGACATGCTGACTCAGGTAAATTATGGAGTATTTTCATCAAGATGAGAAAAAACAGCTAGTGTGTGTTAAAGAAAAGAGGTGACTTTTCTACATTTTTCACGTAGCTCCACTCTGAATAAATACAGATGCACTGTACACTCTTTGTCTGAAAAAAAATCAAACAAATAAGCAATTTAAATTCTCCTGGACTTGATCCAAAGAAATTGAAAGATCCTGTCAAAACAGGAAGAGTTTGAGTGAGAATTTTCAGGAATGAATGCTTTGCACGCATGGGTAAAAAGGATGTAGCCTGAATGTCAAATGTAAACTTTGGAAATGAAAGCCACGTTTTGAAGATATGCATAAGAGTAAATCTTTAGATATGGCAAAATACTGAGCTGCCAAGCTAGGATAGCATTCAAGAATATAGAGACATTATTGTTATTGCTGAATGCACTCTTGAGAGGCAACTATAAAACAGCACGAGCCTACTGCTAAACCTATAGTCATGGAAACCATTCTGCAAAACCTGATGAAAGGAGAATTTTTATTTCTTAAAAAAAATAATTTTCTTTCACAAAGTCAGTAACTTTGTTGTAGTTTAATAATTTTATTCTTGAAACCACTTAAGCTGTTATCTCTGATTCTGTGTGAGTTTGATTGCTTCCAGCCTCTGATTTGAGGGGTCCTTCCTCTTAGTGAATCCCAGTGCTTGCCAAACTGAATACCAACAATTCTGAGCCACTGAACAGAAATTGTGCATCAGCTGTTTGAAAGCCAAAATTTAACTTGGCATTCTTAGCAATCAGATCACAGTACTTTGCCCCTTGGTAGCCTTTCTGCTTTTTAAGGGCTTTTTATAACTATGCATATTTATTTTATATATATATGTATATAAAGGGGGAGGGGTTTAGGATAGCTTAATTTCAATTTCTATATTATGCCTTGAAAATTTACAAAAGACTATGTGTCGTAAAAATTACCTCCTCAGATTGGACACAGCACTCTAATGAGTGCAGGTGATGGGAACAGAGTAAGAGAGTGAGCCCCTTCTATCTCTGCTCATAGGTTCAGTACTGGGTAGGACAAGCTTCTAAGGCGGAGACTGACTCTTCCTTCTCTCTAAAGTGCTGACATCACCTCTTACCTCAACATTGTATGGGAAGAGAAGACAGGCATATCTGAAAGCCTGAAGACTTTCAGTTAACAGACTTGCATCTGTTAATTCCTCTAAACGCTTAAATTTCCAAAATGAGACTGTAGATAGTTTTTTGCTCTTTTTCATCAATCTGTCTGTTCCTAAAGTAAGTCTTAATGATAGAAACACACAGAAGTGCCTTCACATTGCATAACAAGGCTGAAAAATAAATGCAAATTCACAATTGGACTTTTCTGTTATTTTCGTGTACTACTTTTTTTTTTTTCTTAGTATTTTATTGTTTTCTCTTCGATTTCCCTTTGCATTTACTTTCTTCTTCTAATTTTTTTCCTACACTTTTATGGCCATTAAGAGATGCTACAACTTCTTGGTAGGTTAGTGATGAAAGTGTTCCCTGTAAGCTTTTACAGTCTGTTTCATCAGTACATTTTCCTTTCTCTCTCTCTTTTTCTTGGGCATTGTAAAACTATCTCATGCTCTTAATTTCTTCCTCTTCCCCTGTTTATACAGTATCTATTTTTATGAGAGTATTAAACCAGAAACAGTGTTTAAAGCTATCACTGCTTTGATTTCCAGCTCTGCATAACTTCAGAAGAAACCAACGTATCCTGGGTGGGAAATAGGTGAAGAGAGCTGCCAAGAAAAATATTTGCATAATTTTCATGGAAAACACCCTTCCGTTTCAGGCAGCTCTTAAGAAGTGTAAATGCTTTGATACAAATTGAATATGAGCATCAGTAGACAGTCATCTCACAGGGGTGTATGAACAAGGGTATAGCTTGTAGTATAGATGAAGTAATCCTTCCATTGTGAGCAGCATTGGTAAGACCTCAACAGGGAAGCTGTCCAGTGTTAGCACAGCATTTTGAGAAGTTGGATCACTGGAGAAAATTCTGAGGAAAGTAATGGGAGTGATGAGAAGGAAAAGAAACAATCTATAAGATAAGATTGCAGGAGGCTGTTTAGAGAAGAAGAGAATGATAACTAATACATCAAAGGTAGCATCAGAGCAGAAAGAAGTATTTCTTTCCTTATGTCCACAGAGAGCAGGACAGCAAGAGTGGTCTTCAGCTGCAGCAAAGAAAGTATAGGATGAACATCACAAGAAAGATTTGATGGGAGGAATAGTGGCATCGGTAATGAAGCAGTGGAACAGGTTGCCAGAGATGATGACGGAGTTTATCTAATAGGAAGCTTTTTAAGTGAAGTTAGGTATGCGTTTTTCAGGTATCACCAAGGCATAACTAACCTGCCTTAGGACAGGCGCATGGTCTAGACAGACCCTTGAAATTACTTTCAGTCCTGTCTACAGTGTTTGTTTATTAAAGATGTCACTTTTCTGATTATGGAAGGGAGAATGGATCTTTTTCTGTTTCCACTTCATGCACTTTTCCTGACTTGTGAAGCACTGTTTCCTTGCCTGCTTCCTAAACAACAAGCGACAAACCTGGAATTCTCTATTTGACTATGCAGATTTGCAGGTTGTATTGCAAACAGCAGCGTGTTTTATTGTCTCTTGTGTTTGAGGGTCTTTTTTTTTTTTTTTTTTGTAAACAGCACAAGAATGCAACAGATAGGTTACATTTACTAAATACTAACAGTAGTAAATAAAGCACTCGGGAGCAGATGGCACTGTAGCTCAAATGTGTACACAACTAAACTCTTTCAGCACTCTCCCCATCCACCCCCAGAGAAACCCCCCAGCAAACCCTAAAAACCAATCTGGCTTTATCCACTATCTCTAGAAATAGCCCTAGCCTCTGCTGTTCCCCACACCAAGCCTGGGTGTTGCCTGACAGGAGCTGCAGTTGGCATGGGTCAACACTGTATTGAGAAGCAGTCAACCCATTAGATGCCTGGCATGATAGTGAGACAGTGCTTGAACCCTTGTTCTGGCCTTATTTCGTTTACTGGTCTAGGCATAATCCCGGAAACAAGTGTATGTCGTTCTGTTGCTTGAAGAAGAATCAATTTTGTTAAACAAATTCAGGTAGTTGATTTACAAATGTTAATGTCTGTAATAGTAATTATGTCATCAGATAACCTTGTTTTTTTTCTTCTACCTTTACAGAGTTTAGGAGTGGAGACTGTACAACCTCCATCCCCCAAAGTGTCCAACAATGAATTTAGCTTTACAGTTGGTTTTAAAGATTTAAATGGTAGGTAGCTGAATGGACTTTCATGCTTTTTATGCTTATTTAAAATACCTCACAGCAACAAAGAAGAAGAAAAACTTCAAATATTCTTAAAAACAAAGCAAGAACTGTTCTGCTGGACGGGGAGGTACATTTGTGTCTCTCAATTTAAGAAACTCTGAAGGGGACAATTCTTTCTAAAGGAACATTGCTCAAGGAGTCAGACTTGAAAATGAGTGCAGAGTAAAACAAAGATGAGAGGTCCCCCAAATAACTTTCTGAAATGCAACCTTTCTAATGTAAAGATTGAACTTAATAGAAAATGAAGTTTCTCAGTGTGAGGTTAGAGCTGTATAAGCATTTTTGTCTAACTGAAGTATCAGCTTCAACTGCTTCCACTTTACATTGCTTTTTCTCATTCTGGTTTGTACTGTTGCTTTTGCATGTACAGCTGCTTGCTGGGGCTGTGTGGCAAAAGAAATGAGGGAATTTATTTGAGTTTAAAGAAAGAATGCTCCCTTTGGTTTTGTTTGGTGGTGCGTGGTTTGTTGATATTTTGTTCGGTTTGGTTTTTATTTGTTTGCTTTTCTTTCTTTTTTTGCTGAGAGCTGGTTGTTTGCATTTGCATTTGCCTGAGCTGGCTTAAACCTGTGGTTTTGTCCCAGAATCAGCTCATTCTTAATCTACCTAATGTCTCCACCAGCAAAGTGGGAAGAGGCATGTGACTGGAGAGCCAACTTTCCCACTGAAAAGAAAAGCTTATAAAAATACTCAATTAGTATAGCAGGTAAACTGAGACAGTCTGGTGATATATTCATACTTAGTCTGATGAATGACATATTCTTCGTTGGACTCTATCAGTATTTTTTGGTATCTTGTTCAGCGTTCTTCATCCCTTTCCAGAATCCTACTTAAAGCTTTCCCATTTTGTGATAATTTTTTTAAATTAGATTCTTCAAAGAGATTTAAATCACTGGATCTCTAGGTTAAAGAATCATTCTCTTCTAGAAAGCTGAATCATCCTACAGGGTGTTATTCCACAGGATCTCTTATACTATAGCTGGTTCAAACAACCAAAAAAGAAATCGCATATGAAGCTCCAGTATAGGATTTTATCTTGTACTCTGACATTGTAGAAGACAGAAAGCAAAAGTTGCAATATTTACATCTGGTTGATAAGCTGCATTTGCAAAGAGATTGTCTTGTTTTTCTTTGCTTAAAGAACATAACCCTGCATATTACATGAGGTATGTCAGATGTTGACCGCACAATTACTGATGGGCTACAGATGATACCGTACAATTTCTTGTGTCTTACAATCCTCTGATTCTGCTTCATGTTAATTTTAGAGTGGTAGAATAGCAGTAATATATGACAATATTCTTGATCTAGGCCTCAATTACGTGGTTTGTTTTGTGCTATACCAAAACTTGCTAAGCATTTATGTATGTACTTATCATAAGTAGATGGCTTAACGGCAGCTAGTGGAATTTCTTGAGTTCGTATCACCAAGCATGCACCCAGAAATCTTGCTGGATCAGGGCCAGGTTTCATAATGTCATAAGAGCCAGAGGCTGTATCACTGAAAGTAAAGCTTCCTGTCCTGTTTAATTTGTATTCATACAGTTCCTTGTACTCTGAACATTAGTATGACCAGACTAATGGCTATTTCTAAAACACGTTTATTTCTTGAACCCATTTAAAATGTTATTTCCTTTCCCATAACCCTTATATCTTACAGTAACCATGCCTTCTGCAATTTAGTCTCCAGTGAAATGGAAACATAGTAGCTTGCTTTGTACTCGCTCTGACACATTTTGTGATTTTCTTTGCAGAATCCCTAAATGCCTTAGAGGACAAAGACCTGGATGCTTTAATGGCTGATCTTGTAGCAGACATAAATGATGTTGAACAGAGAACTTTACAAGCCCAGAAAACTTCTGGCAGCCAGCAGAATACACTCACTCAGCCTTCAACAGGTTTGGATAGTGACATTTATTCTAAATTAAGTCCTGTTCCTGGACACTTTGGGGATGACTTGCCTCCTCCACCTCCAGACCCTGACTTAGACCTTCCACCACCACCACCACCACCTCCTACTGAGCCACTCACCCAGGTAAGCCTGTTCATGAGTTCATTCATGAGTTCTTTTAATTTTGCAGCTGGTATTTGGCATTGGAACAGCAGTGCATATCCCAGCTAGAAACACTAAAGCTGGTGGAGCCAAGTTCTTATGTCATGTAACAAGGACATTAGGAGAACCTTCTTCATTTCAGGCAGTGCTGTAGCACTGGAACAGGTGACCTGGAGAGATCACCAGTTCTCTTTCCTTGGAAGTTTTCTCAACTTTGCCAGGCAAAATCATGGCTGACATGATCTAATGTTGTCTGTCCTTCTATGGGTAGGGAGCCAGACTATGGACCTCCAGACCTCTCTTCCAGCTGCCACTTCCATGATGCTGTGATCTAAAGCTCACTGAAATCAGCAGTGCTGCACAGTTCTTTCCTTTGAGTCTTGTACTGAGCTAATTTGCAGTTACCTGGCATCCATCATTACCTGAGATCAAATGAGATTTCAGACTGAAAAGGGATATACCTGCGAAACAAAACTGGAATTCTATATGCAAAAGCATAGCTAAAAGTCACTTCTGTGTTCCTCTGAGATTGTGTGCTGAGTTAACTCTCTAGCAGTGTTTTCTTGTTTCTTTCCAGATACAGGGAGAGGGCAGAAAAGGATGGGAACAGGAGGTAGAGGCATTAGGAAGAGCATTGCCAGCAGGTCAAGGGAGGTGATTCTCCCTCTCCATTCAACTCTTGTGAGGCCCCACCTGGAGTGCTGTGACCAGTTCTGGGCTCACCAGTACAAGAGCTGTAAATTGTTCCTGGAGTCCAGTAAAAGGCTACTAGAATGGTTTAGGGTCTGGAGCATCTCGTATGAGAAAAGGCTGAGGGAGCTGGGTCTGTTCAGCCCAGAGAAGAGAAGGCTCAGGACAACTCTGATCAATGTGTATAAATATCTGAAGGGAGGATGTCGAGAGGATGGGGCCAGGCTCTTCTTGGTGGTGCCAGATGACAGGACCAGTCAATGAGCATAAACTGAAACATAGGAAGTTCCACCCGAACATAGGGAAGAACTTCTTTACTGCTAGGGTGACTGAGCAGTGGAATAGCTTGCTCAGAGAGCTGGTGTGTTCTAGGTGACTCTGCTTAAGCAAGAAGGTTCATCTATATGACCTCTGGTAGACCCTTTCAACCTCAACCATTCTGTGATTCTGAGGAATCTGCAGTAGTTGACTTCCTCATGAAGGCACTGGTTCTGCTTTCTCGCACAGCCTTTGCCTTATTTTCTGATACAGGTTGTATTCAAATACTGATGGCATACCCATTGTGTGGCTTACTGTCCTCTAAATTTGCTATAGGGCAGTTACACAAGTTGCAGTATGAATGATGGAGGTAATAAACATTTAAAATTAATATGGACAGAACTGATTTCAAATTAGCATTTAGTGTCTTGGTTAGTATTTGTTTTGACATGACGTTTCTGCTCAGTAGACTGAAATGAAGCTAAAAATGGACTGTATTTTTTCCCCATCAAAATCTATGTTATTGTTAGCCAGGATTCTTGGTAAGTGATTCTTGAACCAATCAGGGCTGACGTTTTTATTAACACTTCTGGTTGTAGTCAAGTAAGAATAGTGTTAATTATTCCCAGTGCACCTCTGATACTGAGATTCTTATTTTCTGACCTTTATGTGTTGTGAGAAATAAGAAGTCCAGCCTTTCAGGGAAGCATAGAGCTGTCTCATAAGTTTCCATCAACTCAGATGTTTATTTTTTAAACTGTCCTTAAGCTAACTAAAGCTTCTGCATTTTCTATGACATTATCTAGATGACTTTTATGTTATTCTGTTTGAAGATCCAGAAAACATGGTGATGATGCTGTAGCGGGAAAGCAAATCTTCTAGCCTGTCAAAACATTTCTGTAAGAGTGCTGAAATTTTGTATGATAGCTTATCGACATTGGATCATTTCCTTTTCTACATTAAGACAGACAGAAGTTGTGAAAACATGAAAGTGAGAGTGCACTGTGTGAACTCTGTTCAACACAAGTGACATGCAGGTGAAGCCTGAGTTATACCTGCTTAAAATTTTCAGCAGGAAGCCTGTCCACACCATACTCAACCACTTTGGTTAAAATGCTTTTCCTAATTCCTGCAGAGAGGTGTTTTGAGATGGTAAGGAGAGGGCCACGGTGTGAGAGGCTATGGGCTCTTCCCTCTGTAGAACAGTCAACCTTACTCAGAAAGAAATTTTTGTGCAGCAGCTTCTGTTCAACTACAGAAGCTGGTTTTGGATTCTCAAAGTTAAGCATCTCTGAGCTGCAGATGCAAATTTCCATACCTGTGGAGATAAAATAAAAAAGACATTTTTTAACTGATTGTCTGGCGTTTATAGCAGAGAATTGACAACAGCAAACATGCTTGAAGCCATCTCTTTCAGGTTGCGCACCTCACCTTGTGTTTTTGACAGCCTGAAGATCGTAGTGTATCAGGGAAGCAGTAACAAAATAAAAGATGTTTAATTCAGCAAGTTAATCAGGAGTACTTTAGTTATGTTTCAACTTGCCTTAAAGCTTGGGATCAAATCAGATAACCTTCTTAGTTCTTCTATTGCTACGATCCTATGATATCTCTGTAAGAAGGAAGTGGTGGCAATGCTTAGTTAGACCTAGCTTCTTGCAAGTGCATCTCCCATGATTACAGTACAGAAAACGTGCTTTTGCAATTCTGTATGTGACTGGGGGAGGTAGATGTGGCTGGAAGGTAGATGACAAAAAGAAATGGTTACAATATGTAGTCACAATCTACCAGTCACAGAGGCAACAGTAGGCAGTAGCATCTGGTACGGGTATCTAACTTTCAGCAGCTGAATCTTGGATCATAGACCTCACTGATATTAGGAGAGAGGTGTGGTATTGATACAGCTGCTTTATAAAAGAAAAGCTGGATGATACTGAGATTTTTAGGAGTCTTACTATGACATTCAGCAAAAGCTCAAATGAACTTGAATGCTCTGTGTCTGTGTTTATATGAATGGGTCTGTTACTAGAATAAAAAGCCATGATACCATCCAATTTAAGGAGGTGATCCCCCCAGTAACTGTGCATGCAGTAAGAGCTCATACGTGGCAAGTGAAATAACTCAAGTAAATTAGTGTACTTAACAGACAGGGTAAAATTGTAAGTGGTATAATTGCAAGCCAAGTTGTCAGTAAGATTCTAAAAGCTCTAGTTCTCTTAACCCTATCAAGAGGTGAGTTTTCTTGCAAGCAGCTGCATCCAAACTGCTGTTTCATTCAGGGTAGATCTTCCTTCATCTTCTCTTTTGTATCAACTGTAACCCATATGGAGACATAGAAAGGTTCAGTTTTTTGGCATTCCTGTAGCATTTGAGGAACAGATCATGTAAGAGCTGTATGACTGGGCAACACAATGGAGTACTGGACTTGGAAAACAAAACTGTGGCTGATTCAGGATATTAGCTCAAAGAAAGTTGGGAATTCCTTGTAACTATGAAGTTTCCCATGACAAGCCTTATGTTCTGGATATAAATAACAAGAAACAACTCTTTTCAAGTAAACATAAATTGTTAGCTTCACTTAAATATCTTGTGTTTTTCAGGAAGAACAAGAGGCACAGGCTAAAGCTGACAAGATTAAACTTGCATTGGAGAAACTGAAGGAAGCCAAAGTTAAAAAGGTGAGCTATAAAATAGTGAATTGCCATCATAAGAGCTACCATCCAAGTGTTTTTTATCATTCCTGTCAATAATAAAGTTCTTATTGAAACAGCTAGTAGGTACTTTGTCTGTACCTTGAGATGTCTTATCATATTCTGTCTTGTCATTCACCAGAAGAAAGGTGTGTGGGAGAATGATCCCTGTGAAGAACCTATTTTTGAGAGGGCTTGAAAGGTTCTGCCTCATTCTTTTTTTTTTCCCGTGCTAGGGCAAAGCCCACTGTTCTGATAGGTCGCTTTAGAGAAGGTGGAATGTACATAAAAACATTGCTTATTTATGCTCTGCTGATTCCAAAGGTATTAAACATTTCTTTTACAATGGATATAGGTGTAGCTAATCCTAATTAAGTTAATGAGGGTCTTCTTCCTAAATCTTTCCACAGCAGTGTAGTAATGTACAAGGATAATACAAATATTGTAGACCAAGAAGTTAGAAAGCTTCTGGCCAGTGTCTGCTCGGTACTGCAGTGTGTCATGTAATTATGAGCACACATCCTAAGCTAGTGTTCCAGCTGAGCTCAACAGAAGCTGCAGGTGTTCAGTTACTCTGAGCATTGTCACAGTTTGCCCAGGGAGGTTGTGGAGTCTCCCTCCTTGGAGATACTCATAATCGATCTGGACAGGGCCCTGGCCAATGGGCTCTAGGTGGCCCTGCTTGAGCACAGAATTGGGCTGGAGGTGCCTTCCAATCTTGGCCATTCTGTGATTCTGTGAAGATGGAAGCTGCAGGTGTGTTTCTGAGCAGTCAGCTGTAACCAGACAACAGTACCCTCTTTTCCCCAGACATGTTGTAGGTTATCCATGTACAACATTTCTTTTTTTCCATGATCTACACTATGGCTCAGTTGCTTATTTTAGAGAGGAAGATACTTGAAAGTGTTGGAATCAAAGCAAGTTCACATTTGGTTTTGTTTCATTTGCTTTTACTTCCCAGACATAGTGTAGATTTTCACTAGGGGATCAACACTCTGCTTCTACCTGATCTTTGACAGAGATTGTCTTTATAGTACCAAGACTTCTTAATGCACATATTTTAAAATAAGGAGCTGTTTAAACAAGACACCGTTTTAGTTCCAGTTTCTATGTACAGATCCTGTAGACAATTTTTCTTCTGTTTTCAGTACTAATGGAGCATTTTAAGCACTTTCCTTAAAATGTATTTGCAGTTCTTAATCACATTTTATGTACTTCAGCATTTTCTTGTGTTGTTCCTCTGGATAAAAGGTCACACAGTGTCTTGTTTAAGAAATACTTCACACTATGAAGAAATAAAGAGTGTCTTAGGTCAATTTGGTTAATATAAGTAACTCATCTGCTTGCTTATTGATGGGTTTTGGCCTACTGCCCATCTTAGTACAGTCTGATTTTAGATTAGTCTGTTGGCATGGCAAGATTCTTCCATTCTTTTTCTTATTTACAGCTAAATTTTCCACCTTTCTAGCTTCCACTAAGGACACCCCATCCTTTTGTACTTGCTTTTCCTATCAAGTATTTTCCTTAATTGCACATCTAGTAGATTTAGAGAAGAGATTAACTTTTGCTTTTTCTCCATAGCAGTTTCACCTTTCCTGAAGTCATGCACAGGACAAGGATTAATTTTCTTTTTTGAGAAAAGGTAGTTATTTTGGTAGCAATATAATGTGAAAGCTTCCAAGCTGTTTTATTCCTTCGGCTCACTGTGGGACAGGGTGCCTTTGAATCAGTAATAACCTTTAGCCTTAATCATTCTTATCTGTGTTAGCAGATTCAGACTAGCCTTTTACTTGCTTCTGAAATTAACTGACTTTTCTGTGACTCTGTACTCAGCTTGTTGTCAAGGTGCATATGTACGATAACAGCTCAAAGTCACTAATGGTGGATGAGCGTCAGGTGACACGGGATGTTTTAGACAACCTCTTTGAGAAAACTCATTGCGACTGCAACGTGGATTGGTGTCTGTATGAAATGTATCCAGAACTGCAAATTGGTAAGTGCTGTAATGACACATCATATAGAAAACAGATACAGTGTATCCTTTGCTGTTGGCAATCTTGGCAAGGGAATTAATAACATTTCTTGTGCCTATGTGCCCCCGGGTTTTAGAACATCATATTCTCTAAGCTGAGGGATGGTGTGAGAATGTACATGGGCCATTCTTGCTGTAGAAATGAATCTTCCATTCATCTGGGTTCTGAGCTGCAGAAAATTCTTTGCCCACCACCACTTCCATAATTCTGTTTTACACAAAGTAGAGGGGCCATGTGATTTCAGTTTGTCAAGGCAGTGGCAGACCCAAACACAGGAGCACTCTACTCTTTGAAGAGAGGATGCAAGGCTGAAGTGCTGTCAATAGGCTGTTACATATTGGCCACACAAATGTTTTAATTAAACAAGACTGTCTGAGAAGCATTTCAGTAATTTCTGATGCTTTTCATTTGTGATAGTTGTTTTCTTTATTGTAGCTGTGATCAGGATATTGCTGTTTGACAGAGCTGCAGCTTTGCTGCTGGTACCTTATGATTTAGGAAGCAAATAACCTGGTCTTCAGGTCCCTAAGAAACAGCTGTGCAAATCTTATGTATTGTTTGTTGCAACTTAATGAGTTTTGTCTCAAAAAGGCTTCAAGGCCAAGCAAGCAGTGGCGTATTCTCTAATCGCGAGTTGTTTCAGAATCTTTTTATTGTCCAGGCTGCAAAGGTATTTGCATCAAAAGGAAAAGGCAAGTTGCCACAACTTTCTTCCAGGGTCACATTTGACCTAGAGACACAGGAAATTGTAAAGCAGCCTTTGGTATTCTCAGTTTACAGTAAGCAGGGATGTGAAAATGCACAAAGAAAGTTAAATATCAATATTGCACTTTAACAGCCCCAGGAATAGTCATCCTGCTAACCTAAAACAACGAAATATAAAAATAGCTGGAAAAAGCCTGACTGCTCTTATGCAAGGAGATACTTATCTGCTGGTAAGAATGGCAGAGACATCAACTGCCAGTCTATTCCTTCTACTCAGTTAAGATGATACATGATGCAATGCTGCTGCATTCTTTTGTACCTGCTTAGCTTAAGTGGAGAAAGACTGGAAATGTCATTATACCCTAGAAATGTCACAGGTATCACTGAATAATTTTAGAGTGTTTCATTGTCTTGAAAAGTTGTTTCCTTTGGTCTAGTGTGACTTGGACAAACATGTTTGCATATTACGATGACAGCATATAGACAGATTGCGTTACTTTAGACCTAGCTAATGCTGGGTGCTTTGAGTCAGGGTATTGGTATAGTAAGGAATTACTCTCATAATGAATATAAACTATTTGAAAAGCCAGGATAGAGGAAGCGTAGGAAAGGAAATAAATCAGTAGTTGGTTCAGAATAAAAGGAAAAGTCTATGAACTTCTGATGCAGAGGTCTGTCACCAAGTCCAAATCACCTGGGAATGGAGCTTTTTCGTTTGCAAGATAAAATTTTGATATGAATGGAATGCTTCAAGTGCACAGCAACCTGCAGGAAATTTTGTTTAAAATCAAAATAGTGTGAACTGTTCTTTATTGTCAATATACTTCTTGGCAGTTCTAGATAGCTCTGTTACTATCAGCATGCTTAGAAGGCAGGCTTTCCTGCACTTTCCTTTTTCTGTACTTTCACCTTCTATAAGAAGCAAATCTCAGCAGCAAATATTTCAAGCTGAGCTGAAAGTCCAAGCTAGTTTTATTTCAGAAGATCCTTGACAGACTATCTTATATAGATGGTTATTTTGAAAAATGTTCGTTGCAGATAAACTGAACTACAGCTTTAGATTTATTGCCTGTTAAATATCATAGATAATCTCAGTACTGAGATGATGATATAACACTGGGCTGTACATACTAGCAATATTTTGCAATAAAGAGTATTGCCTTATAGGAGGTAACCAGATTTGACATTTTTTAGGTAACAATAAAAGAGACCCTCCTAAGGATGCTAAGTTCATATCTCTTATACAAGAAAGGCCTGGTACTGGAAATGAATGAACAAAAGTACATGTGTCAAAATCAGTGTTAAATAGTTAGTGTTACTACCTGAGAATTATTTTATGGCTATCATGAACTGTAAGATACTGTTTATCCTCTTCAACTGTTACTTGGGCTTTATATACTGCTTTATATTTACAGTGCACTGCGGAAGTATCAGTTGCTAAATGAAAAGTGTTATGTTGCTTGTGTTGTTAAAAAATACTGTGTGCATGTGAAACTAATATAATTTTGTGAATTTAATTCATAATTTAATTCAGTTTTAAAGGGACATACTGAACCGCTGCAGAAGTAACAAGAAGTGTTAAGAAAAGCCTACAAAATGTATATTTTGTTATCTCCTCTTACACTAGACTGGTCTAGGCTATTGGAAAATGTGAACACCACAAACCTCTAAAATGGAATACGGCCATTCCTAGGGAACTGCCAAAATTGTGCTGAAAATTTGAGCTATGTGAATTCCCTGTCCCACTACTGAACTTGTAGTAAAAGTGCATTTTCAGTGCTTCCAAAATTACCTGTCAAATTATGCTCAATTCCTTTTCCTCCCAAAGGAGGTTTGTGTGACTGTTCAGCTACTTCATACAAATGAAACCTCAGAAGAAGAGATCAGAGTTATCTGACCTCAGCAATACCCTGTGGTTTTCCTGGGTGGAGGATCTGGGTTCAGATCAGCTCAGGAAGGGAGAGAGCTGACACTAGGACTCCCACATCTCTGGTGAGCTTTTTAACTGCAGAGATGCTGGGTGAAACTGTATGTTCACATCAGTTCTCAGTCTGTCTTCTAATTTCCACTGGCTTGATATTTCTGTTTTTAAATGCAGTTGCTTGAAACAAAACATTTTCTTTTCAATGCATAGAATTCTTCCTATTGACAGAAAGAAATTCTTCATTTGTTTCAATAAGTAAAAAGACAAGGAAATAGGTTTTTACTACTTTTTTCAAGAGTGGATATGTACCTCTCTTCCCCCAAATCATACTGCAGACCTTAAAAAATAAAACTGAAATGCCATTGAGAGGCACAGATGTAAGCCTCTACTCCTAGTGGGTCACTGTTTCCATCCTTCGCAGCCTTTGGGCAATAGCACAGAGGTGCAGGAGGAATCCAGGAGCATGCCAGACCTACATAAGGCATCTTCTGTAGCTTATTAACCCTTCCACATGACAGTATATCCATGTGGTTTTGATCCTTTCCTTGCAGTGCAAAACAGTGCTGGGCTGTCCAGCTCTGAGCAAATATCAGATGATGGTTACATTCTTACACAGGAATTTCTGCAGCCTCAGGAGAGCGTAGAGAATTTGAGTGGCTTACATTACCTTTTCTGTCTCTCCAGAAAGGTTTTTTGAAGACCATGAGAATGTTGTTGAAGTGTTATCAGACTGGACCCGAGACACTGTGAATAAGATTATGTTTTTGGAAAAAAGTGAAAAATATGCTCTATTTAAAAATCCCCAGGTAAGTTAACATGGAATTTGGATAAGAGTCTAAAATTATGTCACTTAGTCCGTATGCTGCCTATTGAGTTATTAATTTGCTTTCAGATCTGTCAGTTTGGAATTAGAGAAAACGAAACTTGTGCTTTCAACAAAAAAGAACCCGAGACCAGAATGCTAAATGCAAGGATTTGAAAATAAGTGCTTTCTATTCCTTTCTGACACTATTTTAAAGTCTTTTCTGCACTGGTAAAAAATGAAACACACGGTTCTCACTGGTACTGTTGCTTAGGGGCTGTAAAAACCTGTCCTTTGTCATTACTACAGTTTCTCCACTATTTCTACCGATGGGAATCAGCATTTCCTCAAAGGTCCAGTTTTTGCCAGTCGTACATGAAACTTCGTAAAGAGAATGCTGAGTGTTGCAGAGAGTTTATCTGGGATCCATTTAGCCTAGGGGAAGAACTGAGTGAACGGGAACACCTAATTTAGTGAAAGGAGGTTCTGCACACCAAACTGCAGAAAATTATTCAGCAAAGGTTACAATTTATTTCGTGTGATATGTGGTCAAAACTGTGTTTACAAACACCTTAGCACATACAGTTGATGGATTCTCGGCACTAGATCTTTTCCCCTTGTCTGTTAGCTCACTGAGCATCTGATTTGTTCCAAAAGGCAGCAAGAGAAAAATGATCAGTTCAGCATTGCTGAAGAAATGAGTCATATATGATTTGGCAGCAAACCTCACAACTTGCGCATTAGGAAGCCAGGGTTTTTTTAGAATGAGACAGTGTTTCAAATAAAACCTGCAAAGAGGAAGTTTTCTTCACTGACATAACAAGTATCCACAGTGAGGGAACGAAAACTTACCCTGCAGTGTGCATGGGTTGATGTTGATTTTTAATATGAAACAGAAAAGCCAAGTTTGGAAGTAAAACGTACAGGACGGGTCAAGATGTCATAATTTCTAGTGCACATAAACATATCTAGCAGAGGTTTGATAGTACGTTTGATTCGTATGTACACTTGGTAGCGTTATTGGGGTAGGTGGCTTAGAGCTAGGCTGTGGGCCTCCATAGGAAGTAGACAATTGATGAAGATTCTGGGCATTCGGATTGCAGTGAGCTTCAGAAACAAACATGACCTGAACCAAAACCAGAATAAGAGTGCAGCTGTGTCCTCCCATCTCAGGACATGCTGAGCTTGATCTGGATACGTTTGCAGCCCTTGAGCTTCAGCCCCTCTATGATAAGCTATAAAATGAACAGCCTAAGGAAACTGGGTCAGTTGCAACTCTCACACTATTGAAATATTTTGCCAGTAATGAAGTCGAACTCAGTCTGTCAGGCTGAGTAAATTCAAACACTGTGAGGTGGGCAGAATAGTACAGTCATATCAGTGGTTTGTCTTTCTGGCAGAAAATAATCAGTGTTGTACAGGCAGAGCTCACACTAGGTAATGAAACACGGCAAATTGCATGATCTCGAATGAGTCCCTGAAAAGATAAACCAAGAGGAAATGCTGAGTTAGTGGGGGACAGGATGTGTCATTAACTAACTAACTATTCGTGGAAATTACGGTGTAACCAATGGGATGCTGAAATTCAGTGCTGTGGTACACATTCTCGGTATAGTTCAGACACTTCCTCCTAGCTCAGTCAAGGTTGCCTTATAAACTCATTTTGTGAGTACAGAAACTACAGAATGCTTTTTTTGACGCAGCCTGTGGTGGTAATGAAGCAGCAGTTGGAGTCCTTGTTGGTCTTTCTCAGTGCTCATTCTGATGGAGGTTGTCAGTGGAGATCTTACAGTTTTGACTCTTGCAGGTTATTTTTTTGGGAGAAGACCCCAGTCAGATTCCAAAGGTGGCCAGGTACTTACAACTGATTCTTAGACAAATTAGTGACATGGAATTTTCACTATGGAGGTTTGACATAATTAAGTGCTTTAAAAACAATTTTATAAACATGATTGCATTGCTAAAACCAGTGGACCTCTGGAGAAGGTATGTATAGAATCATAGAATGGTTAGGGTGGAAAAGGACCTTAAGATCATGTAGTTACAACCCCCCTGCCATGGATAGGGACACCTCATACTAGACCAGGTTGCTCAAGGTCCTGTCTAACCTGGCCTTGAACACTGCCAGGGATGGGGCAGCCACAGCTTCTCTGGGCAACCTATGCCAGTGTCTCACCACCCTCATAGTAAAGAACTT